>JAJJWW010014166.1:0-26314 GCA_023531295.1 Papaver armeniacum
GCTACTTTGGAGTCGACTGAGGAAAAGAAGAAGCACAAATCACCAATTTGAGCCAACGGGTAAAAAGGTTTTAAAGGCGATTGATACATGGAGCCTCTGGCTTGAGGTTAAGGGGCAACCCTATTTGAAGGAGTAATTTCACATCACCCGTGGTTAAGGGGTTGCCGCATGGGTGGCCTCATCTTAAGGTGGGTGTGTTGTTAGCACCTCAATCTTCCTTACTCAATCGAGACGAAGCCTTCATTCACTCCCATTCCACCTCGAAATGTGCCGGGAAAAAGAGGCAGCAGCAGCTCTCCGTTTATTTTGTGAAGATCCAGACGAGAATCGAGGAGATGGAATCGAAGCTCGGCGAGGAAATCTTGATGGGGTTTGTCGTGGAATTGCAACTTCATTAGCATTCGTGAGAAATCTCGTAGTATTGAAGAGGCTAAAAGTTAGGTCTGGCTCGAAAGTAAGATGAATCACGGTGAGATTCTCAGAGGAGAAATTCCAAACAGAAATCAAAATTGGCGGAAAATGGCAGCGAATGGGCTAGCATTTTGTGTGGGATTTCTCGGCGAGTTTTAGAGCGATTCAATTGCCGAACTTGTTGGGCTGGACTCGATATAGCCTAACAGTGGATGGTATGTGTGATTGGATCGACGGGAAGCCAATGATAAGCTAGGAGGAGGAAGTCACAAAGCGGATAAAACATGGAACTATTATCGGAGTTTTCTTGGTTCTAAACACGGTATTTACGTACGAGATAAGGGAAGAATGGTTCTTGGTAGATTCAATAATATCCTTGAGGGATTCTGCACGTTAGATGTAACTCGAAGACGCGTACGAGAGAGGAAGAAAAAGGAAATCCCGTAACCTTGCTGTAGAAGAAAAAAGATATTCTCGAGATTTAATCGAGTTATAATAGACCTGTGGGCTATAAATAGGTTTTCGAGAGGTCTAGCAGGAGTTACGAACACTTTGGGAGGTTTAGAAGAGAACAGGAAGCAAGAATCACGAGTTGAACAATTTCTTCTCACGTCGCTTTTAACGAGGAAGAACACGAAGAACAAATACCTTCAAGGACGGTCGTTTTTACGGGGTCGTATATTCAACGGCAATTCAACAAAGGCATAAGTCTGCCTCTCAGTAACGGTCCATTGTAATGACTTCTTTGTAACGCCACTACAGCGTTGCAAAAAACTGCTTTATTGTTTTTCATCCTTTTAATCAACTTTTGAGCTATGAACCAGATATTTTGAGCAAGTGATTAATATGAGGAGCTAAACCCCTTAGCCGAGGCGACGGAGGAAGCCAATTTTCCATGATGTGTGTGGTAATTTCTATTTTAATTAATTTTTGCAATCTCTTTTAAGATTATTTGCTTTGATTGAAAATTGATTGAATGATTTTTCCTAGGTTAGTGATTTCTCTTGATAGACTATGCTTAGACCTAGGTTTTTGATATTCTATGCTTTCGAAATACAATTGTTATTCTAAAAATCTACCTTTGCAAAATATTATAATCACTTTAAACGTAAAGAGTTGCACGAATATTGATTAGATTAAATCACATAAAAATTGGAATTTGGTGGAATCCTGAGTCTCGGTGCTTCTTAAAATCTTGATAACAACCTTCTTTGAGTTCTCTAGTTTTATTTGAATCTAAAAATCCTTCACAAGTCTGAGAGGAACGACATCTTTCTTACCACTTTACTACAACTTTTCAAAACGACATCAATGTTGCAATGGATCAAATGAGTTTGAAGCTTAAGCAACAGCTGCAGCTGAACTGAAGAGCAGGGAAGGATATAGCCATCCGCCGTGGTACAATGGTAAGCATGGCCATCTTGGCCGTAAACTACCTTGGCTTAACCAACTCAGAACCCAGTCAGCTCTGACTCACCTGACTCGGTCGATTTGACCCGAGTTGACTCAGCTGACTCCACCTCCCTTTGACTTCGTTGACTAACAGTTGATCGACAGTTTGACCTTTGACCGTTAGTCCTAAGCGTGGACCGGGACGGAATATTCCCTCGACGGAGACGTAATTTTTGTGGCACCGCGGCAACTATTCCGGTCGGATTCGGCCACAATCCCGGGCCCAAGCGACCAAAATTCCGTGAATTTTCTATGGACTTCTCTCATGGGTGTGAAGACTTGGGCTAGGAATTGGATGGAGAATTGGGCTCAAATTTGGAAAGAGAAGGTGGAAGAGTTGAGAAAAGCTTGGATTTGGAAATTGAATTGCAAAAGGAAAAGGATTCTAATCCTTGGAAGAGTTGGAGAATATTGAAGCCTATAAATAGAGAAGTTTTCTACAACTTCTAGACACACCTCTCTACACACCTCTCTACACACCTCTCTACACACACAATTCTTTTCTTTTCTTATTCTTTGTGTGAACTCTTTAACATGAGTAGCTAATTTTATTGATTGAGGATGAATTCCTAGTTCTTAATATGATTTGAGTTTTTGTTTTTAATTCTATCTTGAAGTTTTTCACATGATTATCGTTTGTTTTTACTAATAGGAATGATCTTAATGACATTCATGATTGATTGATAGATTGTTTAGAATGCATGCTAAATTGATTTGTTAGTTTAATCTAAATCTAGTATAAGTTAGGGAATAAGTAATCGTTCTCGACACTTTACACAAGTAGAAAACACAAGACCTTGCGGAGGGATTCCGTGGAGCAATTGTGTGTAGAAACAACGCTAGAAAGTGAACCAAGCGAACCGAGTTTAACTACTAGTACTAAACCTAAATTCATAAATCTTAATGCATTCGTGTGGAATTACATCTTGTAAGCGAACCTCAAGGTGGTTCTTTTGAATAGAATCTCGATAACTAAAGCGGACTGTTACTCGGTGAAATTAGGAATTTTGGGGCTAGCTAAGCGTACATTCATATCCTACGGTTGGTGATAATCTGTGACTAATAACAAGTAGAAAAGAACATAACTTGATTCATTGTTTCGTAACGAAGAAGGATTCCTTGATCTTGTCTCTCTTATTGCTTTCAACTTTATCTTTTAATTGCTTTGTTTATTTTCTTTTGCTTTTTACACCCCCCTTTCGTGACAACTTTTACAACTAAGATCTCTTGCTCCTCGTGGGAACGAACTTGACTTCCATTATATTATTTTTAATTGAGTGGAAATATTGAATTAATTTGATTGCACCTACGACACGCATCACTCATTCATTTTTGTCAATTCGTTCAATCATTCATTTTTGATTATCTCTTCTCATTATCTTTGCGAAATTATCGCATTTCCATTATCTCTGCGAAATTATCGCATGTCTTCATTCTTTCATTCATCCTTTCATTCATTCCTTCATTTCTGTCATTTCTTTCATTCATTCTCATAATATCATATCATTTGAAGCAAAGTAAATATTCAAGAAAATTCTAATACATTATAGTCCCTGAAATCTTTGTAGTTGTGAAATCTTTATAATTCTGCGATCGTATCGCGTTTTGTGATTCAAATCAAAATCCTTTATTGTCTATAAAAGAAATATTCTAGAGAAATATATAAATTGAATTTTTTTTTTTTTTTTTTTTTTTTTGTAACTTTGAAATCTAGAAATCTTTGTAATTTTGAAGTCTTTATAATCTTAAAATCTTAGTAATATTTGTAATCTTGCGATTGAATCGCTTTTTTGTAAATCAAATCAAAATCTTTTTATTTGTTGTAAAAGTAAAATGTTCAGTGGAAAGTGGTACTTAGCTTTTGTGGTTTGTTGTTGTTGTCGTCTCTTGCGAAGTATATGATTGGCTTGTGAAGATAGCATCCTTGAAATGTATAAAGGTCGCACAAAATATAATTATCTCATGACAAAAAGAAATGTGAGAAATGAGATTTGAACCCTTGACCTGCCTCTTGCATATTCTCGCATCATACCAACTCTGTTCTAACCTCTCTCGTGCGAAATTAATTTGCGAGATAATCATCAACTTTCTTCTTTGCGAGATAAGCAAAGTCTGTGTGAAATTTCGCATAACAAAAATAAATGTGCGAGAGCAAGAATTGATCCTGCGACCTTCGCTTGCATTCATGCTTCCTGACCAACCGTGCTAGCCCCGCCTCTCGCGAAGTGTGTCTCGCGAAATAACCACCTACTTTCTTCTTGCGAAATATCCTTACGAAATTATCAAAGATCGTGCGGTAAACATTTGCGTGAAGCAAACGAACATCCGCGAAGTGTTCAGGTGCTGCGAACGTTCGCAAGGTAAACATTTGCGAAGTGCAAAAACTCTTTGCGAATGGGGAGATTCGAACCCTAGACATCAAACTCCTTCCCTTTATCGGCTGACCATCCGAGCTAGCTTCGACTTGCGAAAGAAACACATATTGCCACTCTATTATTCTTCCTTTCTTTTCGTAGTTCCAAAAAGTGTGAAAATATTGAGCTTTGCGAGAATTGATCATGCGAACTCTAACCCATACTCCTAATCCCCGACCATCTCGCGCTACTTGTTGTTTGCGAAAGAAACACATAATTTCATAACCTTATTCCATTTCTTCTCATTTGAAAGTTCAAAAAATATGCGGAAATTCGCGAGAGGTGGGAATTGAACCTGCGAACTCAAGCTCATTGTCTTTACCTCTGACCAACTTTGCTGTATGAAATACCCTTGCGAAATATCCATGCAAAAAATATACATTTGTTGGGATTTGCACACGCGACCATGAACTCATTAATTTCGCAGATAACCAATCGTGTCCGCCTCTTGTTTGCGAAATAATGGAACAACCTTGCGAAATTATCCATTTTTTCCCTTCTCGTAAAAAAGAAGAAAATTATGCTCGCAAGTGAATTCGAACTTGTGACCTCAAACTCACATATTGTTCAAGAACCAACCGTTCAAGAACCTCTCCGAGAAATTAACCCACAACTTTTTCTTTATTCTCTTATTCCCCACTGAAAAATAAAAATATGTGTCTCTGCGAATTCGAACCCTTGACCTCTTGCTTATTCGCTCCAACTCAAACCATCACAACGTTTTGTTCTTATCCTTATCTTCGTTCTTCCTTTATTTCCTTCAACAATTTTCCTCTTGCTTTTTCTCCTGAATATGAAATCTTCCATTAAAAAATTAGCTTTCTTCCTTGAATTTCATCATATCAACCTATTCTTTTTTTTTTATGTCCTTAAATTGTTGACGGTGTTTTCTCCCTGAAAGTGTGATTTCTTCCATAAAACTTCCATTTTTGAACCTAAATTTTATAGATCTAAATAAAAGTATGAACAAGAACTAATTTTCATGGAAATTTCTTGATCCAACAAGTTACAGGAAGGACAAAATCCATTACTCTCTCCCTGTTTCTAGCGCATATGTAGTTGCAGGAAATCCCACACTACACCCCTCAAGATATTTCATAGATCTAAATCTATTTCATAATCAAAATAAAGATTAAAGTGCTAAAATTATAAAATGGACACAAGGATTTTTACATGGTTCGATCAATGTGATGTACATCCATGGTTCTTCACTATGATTGTTGAGATTACATTAATATTTCATTTACAATCTCCATTAACGGATATTTTATAGAGCTCTAGATCTAGTTTCAGGGAAGAAGATGATAAAGAAAATAAATCCTTCTCTAAAAATATCTCTCCTACTAAAAGTGTCCTCTCTTTCTCTCTCCCGCTCTCCTCTTTATATAGTATTTACATAGTGGATGACACTCATGTACAACTAATATTTCCCTTAATTTCGGATTTACCTTGCGACATCCTCGCGAGAGTATAAATGTTAAATCTCGCAGACACTATAGTTTTCGCAAGATCTTCGCACTTTCTTCATGTTTACATTATCGTCATTTGTTATGTTATTTCTGAAATCACTTTGTGACGGTTTCGCGACGTTGTTAATGAAGATTCCGCAAGTGTGTTGTTGTTGCGATATTTGGATCCTACAAGCTTTGTGGACGCTTGAGCTTTCAATAGGTTCACATCGGTCGCTAATTGCCCCACTTGAATTTCCAAAGCCTTGATTGCCGAATCGGTCTTTTGTTGTTGTTGTTGAACCAAAGTGGTGATACCTTGCATACCTTGCATCAATGCATTGAGCTTGTCATCAATTGAAGAATCTTTCTCATTGACTTGTTGTGGTTGGAATTGTTGTTGAGGTTGGAAGCGTGATTGTTGGAATCCACCTTGTTGCACATATGGATTAGGAGCCTCCGCTTGCTTGTTTGCATAACTAAAGTTAGGATGATCCTTCCAACCGGGATTGTAAGTATTCGAGTATGGATCGTACCTTGGCCTTTGATTTGGATATAAAGCATTTACGTGTTCGGTCTCATCATTCGGAATAATAACCGCGGCCATCCTTTGCATCATTTTCTCCATGTTACCCATCCTTTGATCAAGATGTGATGATGAATCACTAACTTCATGCACTCGCCTAACCATTGGTTCATCTCTTGTGTAGAATTGTTGCGAGTTCGCAGCCATACTTTCAATCAACTCGGTAGCTTGGGCCACCGTCTTGTTCACTAGTGCACCACCACCCGCGGCGTCAAGAAGAGATATATCACTTGGGTGAAGACCTTCGTAAAAGTATTGTAGTATCATAACATCATGATGGTTTATTTTCAATGATGTTGTAGTAATAAAAAAGGTTGTCGTTCACTCGAACTTGACGAGATTGATTTTAAGTTTTAAGAAAAGAAAATACTAAAGATAAATAAAATATATACAAATATTGTCACGGGATGAAGAGTTACTAGGGACGCAGGATTTCACTACTTTTCATATTCTTGTGGTTCAGTCATTAACTCGAGACAATATAGCTCAAACAAAAGAAGTTGTGACTCTAATTTCTTGCCAAAAATAGATTTCATAAAACATTATCTCAGAAGTCGTAAGCATGACGCATCAAAAGTATTTTAAACTAAGCATGCGACATCGGACAAAATAATGAGATAATTAATAGAAATCATAAAACAATTAAATCTATGCAAAAGTCATATAAAGAATTAATTCATTTACCACAATCATGAAAAGTTGCTTCCTCCGTCGTCCCAGTGATGGGTTCTAGCTCCGCATATTGGAAACACACTCGTAATAATTTTTCATTGCTCAAAAAGTGTTTACAAGAGGTGAAAATGGAATGAATATTGAAAACCGGGTTGTAACAATTATATTTGTTACAAACCAAATGTTAGGTAGAACGATACTTATGATGTCTTTGCGACATTTGTTCAAAAACGATCGCCTTCTACTACGACCCACGGCTCTGTCGTTGACATCGTTGAAGAACGACTGTCTTCGGCGGCCTGTTTCTTCGTGTTCTTCGTCTTCAAGGCAGCCGGCAGAGACGTGCTCGCAACTCGATTTTTCTTCACTCTCCACTCTATCTTTTGGCCCCAAACTCTCCGTCCTCGCTCTACCGATCCTCTACACCTTATATAGCATCACATGCAAGAGAATCCTCCCTCATAACTCCGCGTATTCTCAAAAAAATATTCTCATGTGTGTTACGGGAATATCTTCCCGATTTATCTTCCGACGCGATTATTCCCTCTTAAATCTCTCCGGCTCACTTTTGCACGTTGCTTGATCGAGTTAGACACACATCAAACACCTAAACCTCACGTAAAACACGGAAGTGTTTAATGCACTGTGTAAAGCTCAACCCATGTTTTATCTTCTCGTGTAATTTCCAGCCAAAAATATGCAATTATAACGCCAGTACCACGCCTGTTATGATCTGTCATATCACCCCAACAAATTCCAGCCATTGAGTCTCCCTCTAGCACGTCCAAATCTCGAACCAAAAATCTGCCATAGCCTTTTATCTTTTCCCGCCAAAACTGATTTTTTTGAAATGAAGAAGATGAAGTGCCCCGATCCAAAACGGGGGCGCCTTTATCACCGGGGGCGCACAGGGTGCCCTTATCCAAATTGAGGGTGCCTTTAGTACTTTTCTCCCGGGGGTCCAAATAGCACTTTTCGAGCAACTTTTTTTCGCATAAGTGTAATTCTCCAATAACACCTAAACAAACATAAAAACACCAAAATTAGTACAAAAATCGAGACCAACAATAGAGACACTGAGGACAAATTAGACACAAAAATGTGTCTATCACATCACTGAATTGGTGGTGTGGACAGCTTGCGACCAATCTCTTGTATCGCTCCCAACATTCATACAATGACTCTCCCATATTTTGCTTCATCCCACAAATCTCTTTGCGAATTTGAGTAGCTTTTGATGCAGGAAAATACCTCTCGAGGAAAATTCTCTTCATCCCATTCCATGTTGTGATACTTCCGGAAGGAAAATAATACAACCACTCCTTAGCATTGCCCGCCAAAGAGAATGGGAAAGCTTTCAACATTGCTCCATCCTCATTAGTCTCCGGTGGAAGCATGGCCATGACTATGGTATAGAAGTCCATAAGATGTTTGTTTGGGTCTTCATTCACCATGTCATGGAACTTTGTAACTCATTAATCAACCCCGGCTTGATATCGAAGGTTGAGTTAGTTTGGATACATGTTGTGTATCGAGCTTGTGAGAAGCTAGGTCCTTGAGTGTACGATCATCCATTGCTTCTTCTTCTATGTCCGAATCTGCGAACTCACTTGATGAAGAAGGAGGAAGCGGAGTGTTAACCGCACGAATAAAATCCTTTAGTTGAGTACCGGATCGAAGACGTATTGGACTCGGTCTGCCCTCTTTAAGCATTCACCAAAGGTATAGAACCTGAAACAAGATTCTCAAAAACTAAGTTAGATACGGTATAGAATCTAACAAATCAAGAATAAAGCAAAAAGAAAATAAAAACAACTAAAATCGTCCGCTACTCCCCGGCAGCGGCGCCAAAATTTGATGCGTGTCGTAACCACAACAAATTAGTGAATATTTTTCCACTCAATTAACAAGTAATATGGTGGTAGTTAAGTTCGTTCCCACGAGGAGCAAGAGTTTTTAGTTGTTTAATTGTCACAAAGGGGGGTTTGTTTTATAAAGCAAAAGAAAATAAACAAAGCAATTCAAATATAAAGTTGAAATCAATAAGAGAGACAAGATCAAGGAATCCTTCTTCGTTGCAAAACAATGAATCAAGTTATGTTCTTTTCCACTTTTTATTAGTCACAGATTATCACCAACCGTAGGTAAAGCAGCTAGATCAGTGCAAACTCCTAAATCCTTGAATCACCGGATACGGAAGTTCTCGACTACCGGATTCTATTTACCAAACCACCTAGTAGTAGATCACTCAAGATGTAATTTAAATAAACGCATTAAGATTTATGAACTTATTAGGTTGATATTAGTAGTTAGACTCTTAGATCAAGGTCTACTTGCTAACGTTGTTTTCACACACAATTGCTCCACGGAATCCCTCCGCAAGGTCTCGTGTTTGCTACTTATGTAAAGAGTCAAGAAACGATTACTTATACCCTAACTTTCACTAGCTTTAGATCAATTAACAAATCAATTTAGTTGGCCACCCAAACAATCTATCAATCAACCATGAATGTATAAACATTCCTATTAGCAAAAACAAACGATAATCATGTGAAAAACTTCAAGATAGAATTGAAAACAAAACTCAAATCATATATTAAGAACTAGGAATTCATCCTCAATCAATAAGAAAATTAGCTACTCATGTTTTTGAAATTCACACAAATAATTAAAAGGAGAATTGTGAAAAACAAGCAAAAAGACAAGTGTTGTGTGTGTAAAAAGGTGTGTAAAAGTGTGTAGAGAACTTCTCTATTTATAAGCTTCAATGTTCTCCAAATATTTCAAGAAATAGAATCCTCATTCCATAATAATTCAATTTCCAAGTTCAAGTCTTTCTCAAATCTTCCATCTTCTCTTTCCAAATTTGAACCAAATTCTCCATCCAATTCCAAACCTAAGTCTTCACACCCATGAGTCTAGAATACTCTTCACGAAATTCTCGCACATATTGGGTAGCCAGGAAAAGTCCTTGGAGTTGCCGAAAATCGGACGAAAAAGTCACCGCCGGTCACCTCGAGATTCGTTCAGTCAATAGAATATTTCGTTCAGATGCCGTCATAAGTAACGGCCAAACCGACGGTCTACGTTAGTCAACCGGGTCAAATAAGAGAAGTCGACACCGAGTCGGCGTCTTACTCGGCTAACCGGTCTTACTCACCGAGTTGGATCGGTCATCGCCGCCACATCGAGTTAACTCGTTGGCATAAAAATCCGACAGAGTTCCGACTATTTCTGGTTAATCCCGGCCGAATTCAGGCCTTTATTTTGGTCTTCTCCTGTTAAGAATCCTAACATACATCTAAGGCAATTCAATCAACCCAATTGCTGCTTCAAACAAATTTTTCATTCTCGCAAATGAGCTTCACTCATCAGCTCAGTACCAATCTCAATATCAAACCCATTTTCTTCTTAGCAGCAACAACTCTAGCTGTTCTTGACAGAGGCAAAATCCATACTAGTAACAGCACCACCATCTTGGTTCAAACAACACCAAATCCCATAATATCTGAGCTTAAATTGCACTCCTTCAAAACCCATCTTTATTCTTCTCAGAGAGCTCAAATCAACCCCCAATCCGAGTTAAACCCATTCAATTTACCGATTCAATCACCACCTTGTTCTTGGCAGCAAACTTCCCATGTTCACAGCATCACAGACCAGAACCCATCCCTAATCACAACAGGAGCTTCATATTTCTTGTTTTCAACCACCAACAGCAACTGCATCACATTAACAACTCAAGAAACCTGTAAATCATTCCCATCATCGATTCCAACTCCATCTCCATATCAGCAGACTACACATCCACCACATCCTAATCTCTGATTCCATTACAACACCAACTCCTCACTGCAACTAACTCGATTCATAACCACAAATCCATCTGTGTTCGTTTTTTAACAGCAGCAACGTCTCAATCCCTCATTCTAATCGATCTCGATTCACGGATGCGACATCAAACCCTAATTTCTTCTCGGTCTGATTTCTTCTCTGGGTTTCGATCTGCTTCTCTCTCTCTCGGTTTATCAACCAACAAACCCATTAATTCCTCTCCAATCTCTCCCTAAATCTTCATCTCGATTTACTGAATCTTGGCTATAACCACCATTAAAAGTCACCATCTCTGCAACTCATACACATCGCCTCCATTTCCTCTCTTATTTCTCGATCAACTTTCAGATTTCATGGCTGCTGTGCAGCTTTTCTTTCTTCTCAATTTCATGTAATAATGAAATGAATGAATGAGAGACGAGTTTCTCTCGATTTAGGGCTAAGGGTGATATGGATAGGTACACCCCAGAGATAGGATCTGATAAATACACCCATTGA
This sequence comes from Papaver armeniacum, assembly GCA_023531295.1. Taxonomy (NCBI): domain Eukaryota; kingdom Viridiplantae; phylum Streptophyta; class Magnoliopsida; order Ranunculales; family Papaveraceae; genus Papaver; species Papaver armeniacum. The sequence goes on from JAJJWW010014166.1 coordinate 11,316, forward strand.
TAAATGATAAGGGATACCCCGATGGCAACCCCTTAACCTTAGCTTCACTATGTTTAGTACTCCTCCAAATAGAGTTGCCCCTTAACTTTGATTCGGCTCCCGATAGTGTTCGCCCATGAGATGACTATTTTGCCCTTTTGGCTCAAATAGAGTAATTTCTTATTATTTTCCTTCGTGCGACTCCAAAGTACCTAATAACTCAAAAACACTCGTAAAATACATAATTTATAAGAAAAATAGCAAAGAAAGCATAAACTCTATATAGTAAATCCGGTGTATTCTACACCTATCAGAGAGACAAAAACAACAAATGTGCGCATGAAGTTAATCGTTATATTGTTTAAGAGGGGTAATTTAGTAATCTTTTATTTCAAGATTTTTTTTGTTCAAGCAGTTGGGAGGATTTATTTTAGGCAGCAACCTGATGTTATGTGCCTCAGAGAATAATCTATGATGGAAACATAACTTTTTCCACATCGATTATATATATATTTTTAATTACAATGATGATAAAATTTAGCAATATGATATACTATCCGTTAAAATTCTATGTATAAAAAGTATCTAGGTATATCAGATACTATAAATGACTATAATTTTCCTTTGAGATTTCACTATATGATTTTGTATATACATACATTCAGTCTAATAACACCTGTAGGATAGGGATGATTAGTTATAGATAAGTCCTATCTAGTCTAACAATTACATGTTGAGTAAGACTCAATAATTTCATCATTACCATCGAACATGTTCCGCATGATAAACATGCAAGCAATATACAAATATTATAAGATATGTTATGATGATTATACAAAGCCTTTTGCATTTAGGCTATATTACTCATCAATTAGGCGTAAAATATCAGAATAGATTGATGTGAATGTGCAGATTTCAGGATCAACAATGGATGAAATTCCAGGTACAATTGACCAATTGTATCATAAAAATGTACATCCTCCAACGCATGAAAAATTAGTACATGTGAGCATAAGACACATGGTTAGAATTAGGATCTGATTCAAACATTAACAAATATATATCTTGTATTCTCTTCAAGTAACTTCATAAAGAATTCATGGATATGGGAGCAGGAGGATGGACCTAGTATAGATTGAATGCACAAGACTTAGGTGACAAAACATTATACCTTATTATAACATGATTTTCCATGCTTTGGGTTTATTGGAGAAATAAATGTTCTTCACGGTTCAACAACTAAAAAGATTGCACAACTTATAAGGATTTTATGTGGTAATCTACCACCTTCTCACGATCTTCGAATTCCTCGTTAGCTTCCATGAGAAGAAGTAGATCTGTAGTGAATATTGATCGATACAAGTTAAAGCTTATGCGCATTGTTTGCATCAAATTTAAAGCAACATTAGGAGGAGGAGGACGACATTAATATTCTTCATTTTCAATTCCTCTACAACTAGATAGTAGTCGGGTTATATATTTTTTGTATGCTTGTGTTTTTTTTCATTTTGTTATTGTAATAGTTACTGAATATAACAAATGCATATCATATCGATTTTTTGGATGCCACTTCATAGTGAACAATTTAAAATGCGAGAGAACAATAAATAATTTAATTCCAAAAATATCTTCCCAAAATTCCTAATAATATGAAGAAATCAAAATGAAGTATTTAATTTCGTTGCAAAATAAAACATAAAATTAAGTTAAACTGTGATTAATTTCTGAATTACTTTTTGACCCCATTTTCCCAATGCCATCGTTTACCCTTGTCTACTGCTCATCAACATTTTGCTTGTTGCCTTCCATTCTTTCAAGATATTTTTCTTTAAAAGAATCAACTTATCCATCTTTTTTCCTCTTAATATTATAACTAATACAATTAGTTATATTAAATAATCTTCAAGAAGTTGGGAGGATTTATTTTAGGCAGAAACCTGATTTTATGTACCTTAGAGAATAATCTATGACGGAGATATGACTTTTTCCATATCGATTGTCGAGACAATTTTTTTAATTACAATGATGAAACTTAGCAGTATGATTCAGTATCCGTTATAATTCTATGTATAAAAAGTATCTTGGTTTATCAAATATAAAAGGAATATAATTTACGCTGAGATTTTATTATATGATTTCAATACACAGACACACACACACATATTCAGTCTAACAACTCTCGCAGAATAGGAGTGTTAGTTACATATAAATTTTATATGGTCTAACAATTTTCCGTAGAATAGGACTCGATAGCTTAGTCATTTATCATCCGATGTTTAGCAATATAAACATGCTAGCAATATACAAGCTTTTGGAAAAAGTTGATTGATTCTTAATGATCATATTTTTGTAATAATGTTTACCATGTAAATATATCTTTATAATATCACAGATAAAATACATTAATTTAGTAGGAATTGATGTTTGATACACTTTCAAGGAATAATATTACTTTTTGGTCACTCAGTTAAAAACTGGTCCATATCCTCAAATATTATTGTTACTCAATTGTTCTTAAAATATATAAATTTGGGGGCTATTTTTTGAGATAACTGAGCTAATTGGTAGACCTACCTCCACAAGCTGGACCTCTACCATTTAGATAACAATATATAAGCTATCTATGGGGTGTTTGTTCTCCCATGTTGTCACACCAATATTTTCTTCATATCGACTTTTTTTTTTTTTATCAATAACAATTTGTTTGCATTCACAACACCTTTAGATAAATTCATTCTCTGGAATTCTCAATACGACACGTAAGACACACGTGTATGGTCCAGAATTCAACCTAACAGAACTACAACAGGAAAAACAAGAAAGGTGGAACCTAACTTACTTGCCTAATAGTTATCTCATAAACCACGATAAACAAGGAACGTTGGTAAATTATACGTAACATCACAAGTGATACTTATACAGTTGTAGTATGAGCATTGCATCTAGACATGACATAGACAAGAATATAAAGAGTTTAGTAGAAAATACTTGTTGTTACATAAACTAGAAGCGAGAAGAAAAAAAGAAGTTCTATGAAAAAACATCCAATATAAATAGGTTGTCTTCTATAAACATTTAATAACTTTGACAGCACGCGATCAAAGTAAGCAAACCACAAAGACAATTGGGCAAACCTTGAGTATATGTTGACTATCCTTGTTGCGGAAATTGAATATGTCATATGATCTTGTTGTTCCAAAAGTATGATAAACTTGCAATAACCATACAACATTATCATACAATACGAGAAATCCTTCTTAGTCTCCCGACATGTGCAAAATTTACAAGAATCAATACATAAGCTAAATTGAGATTTTTTTTTAAGTTACTTTATATTATGTTTGTTTTAATTTTATGTCTTGTAGTTACCTAAAATTCATGAGAGACTAAAAGTGGGATTCCAGGGTTTTGAAAATGAGTTACGGGAGGTTGAGCACGAACAATCTTCGTCTAAACCACACATAATGACCGTTCAAAGGTTGCTTCAGTTGCAGGAAGGAAGCTTATTAGCAGTCATAAAGAGGGAAGCAGATGAAAAGAGATCAAAAAATACTAGGGTTTGAAGAAGAATTGCTTTGAGAGTTTATGAGAAAGTTGTGTGTTAGCTTGGAGAAACAAGTGACCTATTTATATCCGAATTCTCAAATCTAAGGTTAGTGAAGATAGGGATTGCTTGCCATGTGGAACACTTTTACCGTCTCTTCAGGAATAAATGGAGATAAACTAGGCTGAGTTTATATTTATTCTAGAACCTTTACTCTCTTCCGTGGTGCGAATTATGAAGGTATTTCTCACAAAAGTAGACCATCGATCAAAACCCTAATTGATATCCCTCATTTTTGTGCGTCTCGAATCGATTTTGTGATAATGTGTTGATATAGAGAAATATTATCTATGACCGATATTGTCCAGATAGAGAGATATTCTCTCGACTTGTCAAATGACTAGGATGAGCCACGTGAAAAGGCAAGGAATACCTCGTAAATCGTGTGTAGAGTGTGAGGGGAGCTGAGATCGGTTCCTATCTCTTTGTGGTCATCATACTTGTCATGTGGAGGATGAATTTTTATATGTGGGTCCCTTTGTTGAGCACGAGGTCCTCAGTGGAGTTTAACCAAGTTTTTGGATTAACACATACAATTCAGGCTCAGTTTACAAGCCGTGAGTGTGTTTAAGACGAGAAAGAGGCCTGAACCACTGGTGAGGCTTGTGCACGAGTCTTGTGCTTGTACAAGACTCTTTAGACGAGCCGAGTTCAACTCGGATTAGTATGAGGCCGGTTGAGTCTTGGCTCATGCAGTTGAGTCTCCCTGAAGTTAGTTGGGACATGTTTGAGACAAAAGAGAGGCTTGCATGCCTAATAACGTCTTTGCCAGACCTTAGATCACTTGTCTTTGACTAGTGTATTTTGCTGAGATGTGCTAGGAGTCAATTGTGTCTGTATAGTAGGGCTGACATGACCAGTGTATCGTGAAAGAATATTCTAGAAATCCGTCGAAAGGGCCCTGAGGCAGAATAACAAGCATATCTCGAGGGTATATTCTACGAATAATTCGGAAGACTTAATAAGTTGATTAAATGATTAGAGTAGACGTGACCAGTGTATCTCACGATGATGTACTGGAAATCAGTCATTAATCTCAAATAGGGCGAGTCGTGCTTACGAGAGACATTGATGTCTCCTCTCGAGGTCATAAGTCGATTAGGGATATTTTTACACATTTGTAGAGCCTACATGACCGAGAGTTGTTAGAGCACCTTGCTCGGTCGAACTCGCATGTCGCTATCTCAAGCATGTTTGTCAATGTTAGTGATCAAAACTATAAGTCTTGATGTCTAGTCTACTATAGCTAAGTCTCGGACTAGGATAGAAAGTGTAGTTGAGCTCGAGAACTCCATGACGGTCATCATACAAGACGAAGAACTACTCAAGGAACTGGTGGAACTTCATTGACTAAAAGGTACGTGGATACTTAAACTTATCAATCACTCAAAAGTCTATTTACTCTATCTCATATCTTGAGACAAAAGTCGTTTTGCTATATAAACTTTGATTATACACATTTGCTATTTCGAGCCGAGTTTATCTCGCTTATCTATTTCTCGAAATATGTGTTGGTAAGCTTTCGCTTTGGCCAAGTTCATCTTTACCTAGTGATGAAAGTCATGTTATGTTTCAATTACTTGAAAAAGGCCTTGACGAAAAATAGTTTGTGAATAACAACTATATAACGTCCTCTAAGAATGTTTCAATGATTGAAATGAGAGTTTATATTATATAACCATTGATGGATATAAGCATTGTGTGGAAACGCATACATGTATAAGTCCTTATTCCTTGAACCAAAGTATGCTTACTTTGTTGCTCAGGAAACCGGAACAAGAGCCCGCGAACTCAGTCCGCGTACTGTCGGAGGTTCTCTTCCCGAGAAAATCTGCTGGAGTTTGTAAACTTGTTACAAACTTATTCAGGGTACTTAATTCCGCATACCTAGTCCGCGTACTTAGGTTGGTTATATTCTAAAAACGATTATTCGTGAACTTATACTTATATTAACTAAGGAATGCAAGTTTGCAAATCGTGGCTATAAAGTTCATGAATCGATTCGAGTGAATCAAATCATTTTTGCTTCGATTGTGTCTTGTATACTTCTATAAGATCTAAGCAATTGAACAACTCTCTAACTAGTTCATTTGAGTCATTTGAACTAGTTATGGTGAAGAAGAATTTGGTTAATATGAAAGTGCTCATATGGCTAACCATTTGGTTAACTATTGTTGAACCAACAAATGTACATGTTTGGGTACGGTTACACAAACCTAAAAATATGCATTTCATTTGTGTGTAACAAGTTAAGTTTTCGATCTAACGGCTGAAAGATATTAGCTTGAATCTAATCAGGTTTTCATCTAACGGTGAATATTGAATGCTTTGTTACTAAGCTAACATTGATTGCAAACCCTGGTTTGAAAGACTATATAAAGGAGAACTCTAGCAACTGGGAAACCTAATCCCCACACCTCCTGTGTGATATTATTTGCATAAGCTAGAGTTGATTCTCCTTTAACCTTAGGTTTCAATCGAGACCCTATAGGTTAACGACTTGAAGACTTCATTGGGATTCTGAAGCCAGACCGATACTACTTTCTTGTAGTTATATGATCTGATCTTGTTGTTTCTATCATATTGAGTACAATCGTAATGATTGGCTTGAGATTGATATCTCTGTAGGATCATAATATCGCGACAACAACAATTCGCGAAGACAACAGATAACAACATTGCGAGTGAGTCGCAGAGGGTTAAATATAAATGACGCACTGGATGACGATAGGAGGATATGAAATCTGGAGAAAGTTAAGAAGTGTCGCGAGTATGAATATTTGTATGTCTGCGACACTTCGCGAGACATTCCCGAAAATAAAGGACAGCTTAGCTGTCATTCATTATGTATTACCCTATATAAAGGGATGAGTGAATTTGTTGAGGAGAGGGCTCTTTGGATTGGAAGGTAAGTCATTAGGAGAGGGAAACAGAGAGAATGTTTGTAAGTTCTTAAGGTAATTCCATTTTCCTGTGTAAAGATTTCAAGAAAGTTATTAATAAACATTCATAATTGTTCATCTATTATCTTTGGAATGGATTAGTTAAACAAAATATAGTGAGGGTGTATTGTGGGATTTCCGCAACTACATATTGGCGCTAGAAACTTGTGAACTAAGAAAAGATTGGCATAGAGATTTGGAGGAATTTGAATGCGATAATTTTCAAAAGATTTACTAAAAGAGAAATGGCTAGAAGAAGAAATGTACTTGAACAACCCGTGAGAAGAAGTGGAAGACTTGGACGGAGAAAGGAGAATTGAACAAGGAGAATCGTCAAGGATGAATATGAGAAATGATGAAGAAAATCATGTTCAACGTTTAATTCCTCCGATAGCAAATGAAACTGTGGATTACGATAGAGTAAGTGTACATACTTGGAGATCGAATTCTGAGGATGAAAGGGAAGAAGAGCAGCAGTTGATGAATAACGGACAAGGAGGAGGAGACCAAGAAATGAATCCAGGAAATGAAGAAATCACAAAGATTGGAAACATTGAGACAAACAATACATGAAGAGAGGCGACTAGAGGCGTAAGAACGAGCAAATTTGACAAGAAGAATAATGAATTAAGGATGGAAAATATGAGATTGCAAAATAGAAGATCGAGAAGCACTGCGAGATCAAGTTCAAGATCGACTAGGGAAGAAAGAAGGAGAGCCATACCAACAGAAATTACAGAGGTAGAAAACCAACGAGAAGCACAAAATCTCAGCTCAGAACATCAAGAAAGAAGAGAGGACGCAGAAGATCGTTATATTCCACACCCCGCGAATTTCAAGATGAGCGAATGAAGAAAATCAAGGAACTAGGCGATTTCGGGGCCAAATGATCCAATGGTTGAAGGAAGAACAATACGCACGGAAGAGAAGCACCGAGAAGGCAAAAAGAGATCGTGGACGACATTGAGAAACATTATCGAACAAGCACGCTTAGCCCGCGAGAGAGAGAGAGTAAGAGCGAAGTGGAAACCAAGAATTGGAAGAAGCAATCCGGCAAAATAATCACGACAACCGAGAAAGGAGGTGAGCACAAAATCGTGTCAATAGAAATACCAATGGAGAATACGAGAGGATGCAGAGGAGAGTTGATAGAGAACCTAGAAGAGAGAACGATAGATATAATGGTGTGCGAATTGATGAAAGAGACGAAGGAGAAAGTCGCAGAGAAAGGAGAGAAGAAAATAGTGAACAAGAAGGTCAAAACAGGATGAACGCAGGAGGCGAGAGGCGAGCTAAAAGACCAGCAGAATCAAATCCCGATGAAAATGAGCAAATCTTGAAAGAACTAGCGAAATGAGAAAATTGTTAACCAAGAAGAAGGAAGGAGGAAGAAGACAAGCTTGTTGGATGAAGCCATCGCGTAAGCCGCGAAGAATCCTTTCACACTAGAAGTGCAAATGGGAGGAATACCACCTAAATGCAATCCGCCCGCATTAACCAACATTTTCGATGGAACAACCTAGTGCGGTACAACACATCAAGGCTTATATGAGATGTATGTTACAATGGGAGAATCATGATGCCATATTGTGCAAATACTTTGCATCAAGCTTAATTGGAGAAGCATTGAAATGGTTTGAAGGATTACCCAGAAACACAATCTCATCATTCAACCATTTACAAGCTATTTTCTTGGGAGCATATATAAGTAACAATTCCACGCGACCAGGAATTGAAGATGTATTCGGATTGAAACAAAGGGTTGGCGAGAGTTTAAGACATCTGACAATGAGGTGGAGAACAATGTGCGGTGAAATAATTAGGAAGGGTAGAGGAAAGATATCTAATTTTATCATTTGTAAATGCTCGTTCGCAACAAGTTTGTTATACATTCAAATATTTAGGATTAAAAATACGATTACGATGGCCGAGAGTGCGAGAACTCCAAGAAGAATACATTGCTTTAGAAGAAAGACAAAATGAGATGGAATCGTACCCGATTCTGCGAATACAAGCTCGAACGCCGCGAATGCAAGTTTATTACCAAAATTTTTAAACTCGGTGGCGACCACTTCGCAAGGGCAACCGGAAAATAGAGTTGATGATGGGACAGAAAATAGTGGCTATGGGGAGCCGAGATCGGGAGGAGTTTGATAGAGAAAGGAACTACTACAACCGCTGAACAATAATAAAATTCGGAGATTGGATCATATGCAAGAAACTTATGGAGGACGAAGGCGGAAAGATAATCATGGAGGCCAAGACATCGCAGAGTAGTATGGGAAGAGATCGAATGCCACCACTAAATGCTAGTGTGGAAAAAATTTGGGAAGCTATACTTGTAATGGAGGACGTACCGCCACCATGGAATGCAGGGAGTGAACCACCACCAAGTGACAGAAATCATGAATATTGTTCTTACCATCGCTTTCATGGACATCTAACAAATGACTGTAGAAACATAAAGAGAATCATTCTCAGAATGATTGATCAGGGGAAGTTGAATCATTTTCTAAAAGATGACGAGAAAGGGAAGAAAGTACTAACAACATCACCATCAGAAGTGCAAAGAAATAGTTTCAAAGAAGGAAAAGAAGCATTCGTAATAGAAGTGGGAACAAAGGCCAAAAATCTATTTTGCAATTCTATCGTTCATTCATATCGTACCATTGAAGATTTTCACGATAACGTGCTTAGTAGAGTATATGCAAGAGATTTTCATAACAAAAAGTGATGAACCTGGCGAGAAAGTCGCAATTGAAAGAGTGGCAGCTAAAAATTATTTCTTCTCTGCAGACGAAGTACCCAAAGGAAGAGAAGCATGATAGCCCGTTGGTGGTGCGACTAGACATTAATCCAAGACCATTGATGGAGAAGATGACGGCGCAAAAATTGTTGGGCAATCAATAGAATCCTAATCGATCTTTTGGAAGTTCGGTGAATATTCTGTTTTACCATACCTATAAGACTATGGGTGGAGAGGATGAAAATTTGATTCCTTCAACATACAAAATCGATGGTTTTAACGGCACAAATGAACAAACCTAAAGGAGAGGTTCACATGAGGATACCTTTACAAGGATTATCACCGATATTTTATTCGCGTGGTTGACGTGGAATCTCCTTATAACGCATTAATTGGGCGGCCATGGCTGCACGAAATCTTGGGAGTAAGATCAACATACCATCAATGTATAAAATTTCCCCATCCAAATGGTATTGGAATTATAAAGGAGATTGGAAAGAGGGGCGAGAAATGTTATGAGGTTGACGAGAGAGTGCGAAGAGAGAAATGCTAAAAGGAAAGGTTGGAAATGAATATCAAAGATGAACGAGAGAAAAGAGAAGCGATGGTGGATAATATAGAGATAAGAAATGAAGAAGCATCGCGAGAAGTGGCGCAAAATTAGGCGAATGTTACGATACTGCAAAAATAACTGGTTGTAGTTCATCGCGAAGTGCCGCAAATGAATGCATGGAAATAGGCGAACGTTACGATGGAAAGGAGTCCTTCAAGGATTGGGATAACGATGAGGCAAAGAATGCAATGAACAAAAGGCATAAGAAGTGAATAATCGACAAACATATATCAAAGGCGAGATAAAGAAGAAATGATATGCGAGAATTTCGACAATAAGAATGTACAAGAATCTGAGAGAAAAATGAATGACGCAGAATTGTGCGATATCTTCGCAAATTAAATATCAGACAGCAATTAAATATGAATGATTGAATGATTTAACAACAATGAATGGGACGAACCTTTATGGCGTACACCCTAGTTCGCGAATTATATTTCGTAAGAGGCAAATGTAAGACCTAAAGTGCGTCATATAAGGGGGAATCTCTTAACATGACCTGGGGAAAAGGTTACACCGCCCCGGAACCCGGGTCATGCAGATTTGGGGCCCATGAAAGCCTATCCCGGAAGAGGTACCTTGGATTCCCAACTATATATGTAGGTTATACCCTGGTTGGGCGACCGAGGGTCTCTTTCAAGGAGTCAGCGTATGATCAAGGCGCCGAGGTACACGGTTGAGTCAAGAGTGCGGGGAGCATGGAACTTCCTTACCACTCTTGACAAGTCTTGGCGCATCTTTTCTACCCGAAGAAAACTCCACTTAGGGTACACCTTGTAACCATAAACCTATAGGTATAAGGGATAAGAGGTCTGCGAAAACAACTGGTTGTTGTTAAGACCGGATGGGAGGAGCTAGCCTTGTATGGCCGATGTACGCCTCCTTGAAGGGGCAGCGAGGGGAGATGATAAGGGCGGCACCCTCCATTAGGGGAGCCGATAAGTGCCAAAGACGCAAATGTCATGAGGCTTTGTTTTCGCAAGGAAACTTAGGCTTGTCATATTTGTGCAATGATCCAGAGGCAATAATACTAACGCGAGGGTAAGACGAGATCAATGGGTCCTTACATGCAAGTGTAAAGACGTCCCGCGATTTTCTCACGCATCGACGACAATGTCACAGGCTTTATTTTCGCAAGAAAGTTTAGGCCTGTCATATTGCCGCAAGCAAAATATCCCTAGAGGCAAAAATACTTGAAAACGATAAGGCAAGGTCAATGGGTTTTTGCATGCAAGTGTAAGACGTCCCGCGACCTTGTCGCAATAAGGGGTGGCGAGTAAGACCTTTAATTAGGAAGGTCAAGCTTAGAAGACCACCAAAATGATAAGGAGAGATCAATGATTTCTTCATTTATGAAAGTCTCTTGCGATCTCGTCAGAACGATAAATTTAAACATCATTGAGTTAAAATCCCGAGTGACTACATATTCCCGGGTCGAGGAAGAAAGTGCGACTTTAAATTTCATTCTTTCATATGAAGATGCATAACGAGAGGCAAATATGGGAATGGAAAAGATGAAATGTTGTTATTCATCTTCCAATGAAAGAGTTATACATCAATAATGCTAACCAATTATATTACAAGGAAGAACGCAAGAAAGGGGAACGAAGATCGAATTTATGGGCTATAATTCAAGAAGTTTACAATAAAGAGATACGAAATGCATGAGATATTACAGAAAATGAAAGAAACAAAAAGAATTATCTCTTTGGCGATTCTTCTCCTTTATCCGATCCTTCAATTCCATTATTCTCGTCACGCAGTTTTCTTTTCGCTGGCCTCACTATCGTAAACGTCCGAGACAGGCAAATTCTCAGGAACTTCTTCTAAAGCCAAGGATATGAACAAAAAGGGATTTTGTGATCATTACAAACGTATTCCATGGCTTCATTGCGAAACGAATCGCATCATTATTAAAATTCGCCACGGTAGTTTGAAATTGTTTCTTCAACTTGGAATATCTATTCTTTGAAGGGGTGAGGTTCTTTGCGGTCAGGTTTTCTCAGATTCAAGTTCTTCAATCCTTGCTTGAAATCTTTTTTCGGACTATGCAAGTAAAAAAAAAAAAAAAAGTTAACAACTCAACAAAGAATACTACAGCGGTAAGAAACAGTAAGGTATAATAAATAACCTTCTCTCAGATATCATATCTTTAACCAAGGAAGTATGCTCGGATGAAGACTAACATCAACACCTAAGTTATTCTGGCATTATCTAAGATTTTCGCAGCCAAAGCGAATTCATCATCATTATTTATAATAAGAAGTGAACGAATTTGATTTTTCTCGCTCACTAAGTAAGGAATTCGACGAAGCAATTCATCTCGCTCCATTTGCACTTCGAGAAAGGACTTTTGAAAGGTTGCTAATGCCTGGCACCATTATTAGCAATGCGATCTTTGTCATCTATATGGTTACTAATTTTCTTCCTTAAAATTTTGGTTTCCTCATGAGACTCGAGGTACATTTGTTTAAACTGTTGGTTGCATTTTAAACTAGATCTGGTGTTTCATTTTCTAAGAGACGGTATTTGGTTTGGAGTTCATTTAATGAAAGAGAATTAATTGCTCGACGAGCTACTCAAAAGAGTTGTTGAGATGAGCAAGAAGAATGTCATTATCCATAGGCTCAGAAATGAATGGAGAAGAATAGCTTCTTCGGAGAGGTTATATATATCTACGAAAGTGATAAGTCGGTAGCAACAGTAAATTGATAAAATAAAAGTAATAAGAGAGGAAAAAATTTTACCATAAAGTTGTTGATTAGCGTTTCAAGAGTGGTAACTTTGTCCTTAAGGCGTAAAACTCGCTTCCAATTGTTGGATCTTTTCGCGAGATCTCGCACCAACTTCTAATTCTTTGATACTTGTGCAAAATTGGGTATTCTTTTTCAATTGAATGTTATACCTCTCTCAAGATCCGAGGCAACCACAAAAAGAAGTTTTCCACTCAAGAAAAATAAAAAGGTTATTAAGATATAAATTAAAATCAAGCCTGAGGGAAATATAAGTTCAACATACCAACGAATTAAGTGCATTTAAGAAGTTGGGGATACAGATTCAGAAACCCCTTTGAAAGAGTCATTGCCATCCAAAGAGTGTAGCATTACATATGGTGGCGAGGCTCTCGTGACATAGAAGCCTGTGAGTATCTCCAATTCCTTGAAGAGAATCCGAGAAGATGCCGAACAACCGATCCATAGGAGAATTGGCCGATTGAGCTTCATTTTGGAAAGTTGAATCCAAAACATCATCATTATCATCCTTATCGGAGGATTGAACTTGAGCTAAGATGAGAGGAAGACTGAGTTTTTCGCTTCTTAGATGATGGAGGCGAAGACTTATCCTTGCGAACATTGGCTTTAGTTTTGCCTTTAACTTCCCGTGACTACCATTTCTTCGGCGTCAACCTTTCGCATACAAATGAAGATAAGAAATAGTGGCAACAATATTGTTAAATAACAAAGAAAAGATATTTCTTACTTCATCCGTAAGCGATCAAGTATTGCCAAGGTACTTGCCAAAGGATTTGCCTTGTAACTTTTCCTCGGTTTGTCAACTGAAATTTTACAAATTCAATGAGTACAAGAGGAAAGAGGGATTGTAAAAGCAAACGTGGAGACATACCTCATCCTTCTCGGGCCACTTAAATTCCCAAGGATGATAGCTGCGAGATTTGCAGGAGTACATGCGAACCACTATGTAAGGTCCACTTAAGAGCAAAGGTACAACCCACCACTTCTCATCTTTGGAGTGGCGAGAGTAGTGTTCTTACTCGAATGATAGTCAATATCTTGCATGAGTAATTTATCCTCGGGGATATTATCTTTTCTCTTCAACCGAGCGCCCCAAACAGACTTCTTATTTCTCATGCCTATTACTTCATAATTTGCAAAAAGTTTTCTCATAGTGTATCTCTCGGGGATTATTTCTAAATCTACATATTTGGGGTCTCGACACTGTTAGGATATAAAGATCCTTTGCCAAAGCACCACGACCGGCAACTCAAGCATTAGGCGGATACAATCGCCGCTAATTGATAGACCGGCTCGCGAGAAGTTCGGATGGGAAAGGATTTCATAAATGAGTGGCATCTCGGGATCATATAAAGGAATGGGAAGTCCTGCGAGGAGTTGACCTAGCGAAATAATAATCTTGTGATCATCACATTGATGATCAGAAAAAAAGCTTAACAGTAAGTATAGATGAACGTTCTTGATTAGGAATGGTAGAAAGAGTGAAACCTTTATCTTGCAACTTTTTCTGAGTCTCAATAAAGCGAGGTTTGTACATACGACTAAGTGAAGCCATTATCAATATGGGAATGGATAAAGAATCAAGATTAAAATATGATAAAAAAGAGATCGAAGATTTGCAAGTAATAAGCGCAACTTACGGAAGAAGAAGATTAAAGAAAAGTTGCAGAGAGAAAACGAGGGAGGAAAAGAGAAAGATATGAAAATTATATATAGAGAGAAACATCCTCGGGTGAAACGATAGAGCATTTAATGCGAGAGGGCGTGAATGGTCAAGAATAAACGATTGAAAGAGACGTGTCAGGAATAGAATGGAGGAGTAGACATCGTAATAAAATACGTGTGGAAAGATGGAATCAAACAAGTACGGATAAACAGGTTGCGGCGAGTTCAAAAATATTGATTCTCATGACATTCTCTCCTTCGCAGAAGACATGAGAAGAGGCAAGATGTAGGATCATAATATCGCGACAACAACAATTCGCGAAGACAACGGATAACAACATTGTGAGTGAGTCGCGAGAGGGTTAAATATAAATGACGACCGGATGACGATAGGAGGATATGAAATACGCGAAAGTTAAGAAGTGTCGCAGTATGAATATTTGTATGTCTGCGACACTTAAGCGAGACATTCCGAAAATAAAGGATGACTTAGTTGTCATTCATTATGTATTACCTTATATAAAGGATGAGTGAATTTGTTGAGGAGAGGGCTCTTTGGATTGGAAGGTAAGTCATTAGGAGAGAAACAGAGAGAATGTTTGTAAGTTCTTAAGGTAATTCCATTTTCTGTGTAAAGATTTCAAGAGTTATTAATAAACATTCATAATTGTTCATCTATTATCTTTGGAATGGATTA
>JAJJWW010014167.1:0-179320 GCA_023531295.1 Papaver armeniacum
GGTACTCTTCCTCGCGGAGAGGTAAGAGATGATACTTCATATATATCTCAAAGAAACTCAGGAACTTCGCAAAAGAATAGAGCAAGTACGTACTTTTCAAGTCCGAGTATTCTTTCGCTCGTTCCTTCATCGCGAAGACCAAAGATTATTACAACAACGAGTTTTCCTTAAAAATCGCTCTTCAAGCAATATTCAAGGAAAAAGAGGCAAGATGTAGGAGCATAATATCGCAACGTACAGGACTTGCGAGGTTAATAAACAACGATGTCGCGAGGCAGTCGCAGAGGGCTAAAATAAACGACGCAAAGAATAACGACGGGCGAGACATAAAGGAGACGTGAGATGCGGCGAGGGTTAAGAAGTGTCGCGAGATTGAATAGTTGTACATGGCGACACTTCGCGAGACATTCCCCGAAAATAAAGGATAGCTTAGCTGTCATCCACTATGTATTACCCTATATAAAGGGCTGAGTGAGTCTGTTGTAAGAGAGAGATCTTTTGAGAATTGTTAGGCAAGTCATTAGGAGAGAGAAAGTTTAAGAGTGCTTTATTTGCTAAGTGTAATTCTACTTTTCTTATATAGAACTCATGAAATTAATCAATAAACATTCTCAATTATGCAACTTTCAATGGACTAATTAATCGAAATATAGTGAGGGGTGTAGTGTGGGAAAACCTGCTACTACATGTTTTACTAGCATAGTAGATCACATAAGGGAGTTTGTCTACTCGTTGGCCTAAAACAGCTCCTACAGCATAGTCAGACGCATCACACATAATCTCAAATGGTAATGACCAATCGGGAGTCGACTATAGGGGCGAGATGTAAGGAGAGCCTTCGATTGCTCCCATGCTTCCTTACAAGCATCATCAAAGACAAATGCAACATCTTTTGCAAGAAGATTGCACAAAGGTCGTGAAATTTTACTAAAGTCTTTGATGAATCGGCGGTAAAAACCCGCATGGCCTAGAAATGATCGATGTCCCTCACGAGAACGAGGTTGAGGCAATTGTTGAATGAGATCTACCTTGGCTTTGTCTACTTCTATGCCTTTTTCCGAGATGATATGCCCTAGAACAATGCATGAATTAACCATGAAATGGCATTTTCCCAATTCAAGACCAAACTCTTCTCCTTACACCTAACTAGCACACATGTGAGGTGATGCAAACACTCATCAAATGAAGATCCAAACACAGAAAAATCATCCATAAAAATCTCAAGAAACTTATCTACCATGTCGGAAAAAATGCTCATCATGCAACGTTGAAAAGTAGCGGGTGCATTGCACAGCCCAAAAGGCATACGACGATAAGCAAATGTTCCATAAGGACATGTAAATGTGGTCTTTTGTTGGTCTTCGGGTGCTATGTGAATTTGGTTGTAGCCAGAATAGCCATCTAAGAAGCAGTAGTACTTATGTTTGGCTAACCTTTCCAGCATTTGGTCAATGAAGGGAAGGGGAAAATGGTCTTTCTTGGTTACTGTGTTCAGTTTTCTATAATCAATACATACTCGCCACCCGGTGGTCACACGGGTGGGAAGTAGCTCATTCATCTCGTTTTGAACAACGGTAATGCCGGACTTCTTGGGTACTACCTGAATAGGACTGACCCACTGGCTATCGGGGACGGGGTAGATGATACCCGCGTCAAGCAGTTTCAGAATCTCACCCTTGACAACATCTCTCATGTTGGGGTTAAGTCTCCTTTGCATTTCCCTAGATGGTTTAGTGTTCTCCTCAAGGTTTATGTGATGCATGCAAATTGTGGGACTTATACCCTTAAGATCGGAGATGGTCCAACCTAAGGCTCCTTTATGTTCTTGAAGTACTTCTAAGAGTCTGACTTTCCTGTTCCGTGTCTAAACATGATGCAATAATCACAGGTAAAGTATCAGAAGGACCTAAGAATGCATACTTCAAGGTATCAGGTAATGGTTTCAAATCAAGCTTAGGTGGTGTATCAAGAGGTGGGGCAGATGTGGTATCAGAGAGTGGAAGAGGTTCCACTGCATTCTGCCATTTAGCAATATCCATGGGTGGCACAGACTCTAGCAAAGAGTGGACTTCACTAATGTACTCAGAGCTGAAGAGATCTAAGTCAAAATTGTCTAAACATGCTTGCACAGGGTCCACTGACAAAATGTCGGGCAATGAGTCTTGAATCGGACTCTCAATCATGTTAACCTCGTGCAATTCATCATCATCACACTCTATGGGTTGTTGGTTCACACGAAAGACATTCAAGTTCTACGAGTCATGTTGCCAAAAGACAAATTCAATATCCCGCTACGACAATTTATGATAGCGTTTGACGTTGCCAAGAAGGGACGTCCTAAGATAACGGGAATATGATTTTCGGGATTATGCACGAGGTTGTGTATCTAACACAATGAAGTCCACAGGGAAATAAAATTTATCAACCTTGATTAGCACATCTTCAACGATTCCCCGAGGGACTCTCACAGATCTGTCCGCTAATTGTAGCGTGACAGGAGTGGGTTGCAATTCCCCAAGACCTAACTGCACATACACAGAATATGGCAGTAGATTCACACTAGCTCCTAAGTCCAATAAAGCTTTTCTGATTGTATGCTCACCTATAGTACAAGAGATAGTCGGGCTACCTGGGTCTTTAAACTTAGGTGGGGTTTTGTTTTGAATAATTGAACTTACTTGCTCGGTGAGAAAGGCACGCTTATGCACATGAAGCTTTCGCTTTTGTGTGCACGGGTCCTTCAAAAACTTAGCATAGGCAGGTATTTGCCTGATTGCTTCGAGAAATGGAATGTTTATGTTAACTCTTTTGAACAATTCCAACATCTCGTTGTATTGGGTACCCCCCTTCTGTTGCACCAACCGTTGTGGAAATGGAGCAACAGGAACATGACTTGGCACAGGAACATCTATATTAGTAGGACTCTTGGTCTTATCAATGGGCTCAGATTCTTTCTCTACGGTAGATGTTTTCGGTGGTGTTGTGTGTACTTGGGAGTCTGATGTAGACTCGCTTGATGGTGGTACACCTACATGGTTCTCAACAATTCTACCACTACGGAGAGTGGTGACAGCATTCGCTTGACTATGTGAAGTTTCATTGCAGGTAGAGGAGCCTGCTTGAAACACAGTCTTTGGATTTTGTAGGGGTTGACTAGGGAATTTTCCTTTCTCTCTCTCATTCAATGCATCACAGATTTGCCCTATCTTAAGATCTAGGGTTGTGAGACGTTGGTCGGTAGTTTTCTCAAGTTTTGAAAGACCTTGGGTCAACAGAATGACACAGTCTTCCAAGCTAGTCTTTTTCTCTACGAGGTGCTGAGGGGTGGTTGTACTTGGGGGTTTCTAGGATATGAGTATCCTTGGTTGTTATGTGTTGGTCCCCCTTGTACTGGTCCCTTGGACCATGAGAAGTTAGGGTGATTCCTCCACCCTGGGTTGTAGGTTTGAGAATAAGGGTTGTTCTCTTGTCTACGGTACAATGCATTGGCTTGCTCGGACTTGGACTCTTGAAATGCATATAAATCCGGACAGCTTGTCCACTAAGTGGTCGAGAACTATGGCATGCGGCACAAGTGGCCCTATCAATTTGGTCACGGAGAGTAGGGGCATTAGATTTTACATTCTTTTCCAACTCAAGCACTTCTATTCTCCGGGCCAAAGATGCCATTTTTGCATTTCCCTCAAAGTCAGACTCGATTCTATGAACATTTTGTACGGGGGTAGTCCTTCTCGGTTCACGGATGGACTCCCACTGTTGAGTCTTTTCAGCGACTTCGATTAGAAAAGCCCAAGCGTCATCAGCACTCTTGTCAATAAATGCACCATTGCACATTGACTCGACTGTGGTTCGGGTTCTAACATCTAGACCCTCATACAATATTTGCACGAGTCTCCATTTTTCAAAACCATGGTGGGGACATTGGAGTAATAATTCATTGAATCTCTCCAAGTACCTTGCTAGAGTTTCGTCTTCTAATTGCACAAAACCATTTAGACTTTGGCGAATTGCCGCGAGTCTTATGGTTTGGGAAAAACTTTTGAAAAACTCCTTTGTGAGGTCATCCCAGGTTCTAATGGATTGTGGTTGTAGAGCATGTAGCCAAGACTTGGCTTTGTCTTTCAGAGAAAAAGGAAACAATCTCAATTTGAGGGACTCCTCTGGCATTTGGTTAAAACGCAGAGTCCCACAAATATCCTCAAAGTCTCTCACGTGATGGTAGGGGTTTTCAGCATTGACCCCTCTAAACACGGGTAGCATATGAATGGTGCTTGCTTTCAGTTCAAACTGACAAGCATCGAGTGTGAGAATGATGCAAGAGGGCTGGGTTGAAAACAGTGAAGTTAATCTCTAATGAACAAGTAGCACGCTACCAGTTCCCCGGCAGCGGCGCCAAAAACTTGATAGGAGCTAAAAGATGCTTTCCTATGTTCTAATCTGCAAGTGCACAGAGCCTTGAAGGCAGTGGCAAGCACAGGTCTTTCCACAGGGAACTTGTGTATGCTAAGTTATTCTAAGGTTAACTCAAGTGTTTCCGAGTGATGTAAGTGACAGAGATACAAGCTATTGTTTAAAGTCCTTACGACTAAGTGATGTTGTGATTATGAACTGAAGTTTTGAAAGGTAAAGTAAGGTGTAAACTGATTGTTGAGAGACACTAGGATTGCCAAATCCACCAATGACTCTTGTTATGGGATTCAACTAATGTGAGTGCTTGATTCCTGTGACAGACAAGGATAAAGTGTCAATTTTATCTCCTATCTAAAGGGTTTCACCAATTGATAGCTCAATTTTCAGCTAAGGGACTAACCTAGAGTACTAGTTGTCTAAGTAAGCACAACTAGTCTAGAGAATTAGCCATTTATCTCTAAGGTATGAGCCGAAACTTCACCAGATGCGGTTTAGCCTAACTACAATGCCTACATGGCAGTCATTGTGAGAGTAAAGCACTGGGAAGCTGAAATTGAAGTTATCTATAAATTTTAGACATTCAAAGCAGCATCAAATATAGTTGAACCACAGAACTAGGATTCAAGGTTTCATTGTAATCCTAGCTAGATAAATTTAGCACATGATGAACATTAAAACTGAATTAATTCAAAATATAAACTAAACATGAACCCTAAATTGAAACTAAAACTGACTCCCTTTCTCTTACATCAAAAACTCAATTTATAACTCACAAAACAATAAAAACTAACCACTACTCTGACCCAAACTCGATGTCGACCTTGTCTTGCCTCCGAATCGCCATGCGAGGTGGTTGATGAAAACCCTAGCTTCAATCATCTCAACCCTAGCTTCTAGGTGAGAGAGAAGCTATGGATGGAGATAAGTGATGCAAGGGTGGCGGATAAGGAGCTAGAGGGGTTGTTGGCGATGACGAGGAGAGGTGATGGCTCGTAAAAAGACATGGAAGAAGGAGGTGGAGGTATGGTCGATGGGGTTTTCTCCGATGGAGGTAGTGGGTGAAGAAAGAGAAAGGTGAGGGAGAAATGAGGGTTAGCTCGAGTGGTATAGGTATAGGGTGCTTCGATATGAAGCGAGGACAGCGAAGGATGATGGGAAGGCCTCAGCGAGCGTTGGATCTTTGGGGGACAGATCTCGAACGGCTCGGGATGAGCTCGGGGTGATACGGTGTGGAGCGGAGACATCAAGGGTCGATGCGTAGGAGGCAGCGAGCGTAGGATGCAGACAAGATGAGATCTCAACGGCTTGGAGTGTACGGGCTCGGATCCGGGTCGCGGGTCGGGTCTAGCTCAAGCCCATGTCTTGTAGATGAGTTGCTACTTGTTGGGTTGCAAGCTGTTGCGCGCGAGCTTTGGCTTTCGCTCCATAGATGCTCGACTCCAATTCTTCTCTCTTTGGCTCCTCGGATTCTCCGAGCTTTATTTATTACCTAAAAACACAAAATTAATTAATACAAATATTTATTCTTGAAAACAAAGAAAATACGAATGCGGGATAATATCCGATTTCTAAACGCAAAAGATGAGTAAAATGCCAATAAAAAGGTGTATAAGTATGCACTATTTGGCACTCATCGATCTGGTGAGATGGACGTGTACACAAAGA
This sequence comes from Papaver armeniacum, assembly GCA_023531295.1. Classification (NCBI taxonomy): domain Eukaryota; kingdom Viridiplantae; phylum Streptophyta; class Magnoliopsida; order Ranunculales; family Papaveraceae; genus Papaver; species Papaver armeniacum. Next base: position 6,076 of record JAJJWW010014167.1, read on the forward strand.
TACCATCTACATACACGCCCAAATTGGTCCTCTCCAAAATTCTTCCCATGCTTGGTTTCGACTAAGTTGAAGAGTCATGTCTTGGCGCTCCTCTTCAAAAACCCTAATATTCATTAATCTGGCCGCAGATGAAAGTGTCTCAAAGATCATCTCATAGTCCAACTTCACCGGCTTGATTATACAGCCCACGGTCAGAGTTATTTCGTTGGTGCAGGAGTCATTACCCATCACTTTACCATTACCAGTGGCGCACTCCGCATAAAATACACACGATAATTACAAGATTCGACTTCCGAATAACATGCTTATTCAATTCAGCATTACATGCTATCTTTCGTGGATCCACGATCCCACATTCCGGAACATCAATCATGTCACAACCGGAGGATACATCTTTGAGGTATTGCCAGCGGTTTACGAGCAAGCAGGGCCGTGCAACGCGCCATCACAAAACGTGTTAGGAAGTCACGGGATTTGGGTTAGAATGGAAACGTGAGAAGTGGGCAAGACCGGCCGACGCACAACTCCACTACTCCATCACCCACTTCCTCCACTTCCCCACGAGAGACGTGGAACGGAAACCGATGACTTCAGATAAACAGTTCTCCGCCCTATTTCAAACAACAACTTCAAGTTGAGACAAGACGGAAAAACCAAGTGTTAATACAAATCGTATTCAAACACCAGAGCACGCTTGCATCAACCGCAAGCCTCGCTCATCTTTATTTACAAGTCATGCTAAGCCAACACCACAATCTCAACACCTTTCCGTAGCTTCCTCCCTAAGATCAACCCCATCTCCTTCACTTCATGACCAAAACAAGTCCGAATCCGGCCATTTCCTAGTTTAGTAGGACTTGCCTGCATTGATCTCGGATCTACAAGCACTCACCGCCCAGTGCATTTGTTTTAAGGTTTAAATTCATTCCTGAAATCCATACCCCAAATTACCAAATTTCGCAGAGTATTTTCACCTATAAACACTGAAAACACGATTGATAGATGGAACCTGGGACTCCTAACCTCGGGTTCACTTGAGGGATGTCGGAGTTTGGATGTAATGTTACGCAGCCTCCAGATTTCGACATGATAACCGGCCAAAGCTCCGAGAGTTGCAAGGCTTCATTTTCAACGTTTTCCGTAGTGGCTCACTTCAACGTTCTCTGCTGGCTCCGCTTCAACGTTCTCTTCAACACCACTCCTTCCTCGCAAAGGGTCGCCACCACGCTCCCCATATTAAGGATCATGATCGCAGCAAGCCAATCTTCGTAGTCATGGCCACCTTTCGATCCATCCCGCCAAAACTCGCTGACCATGGCCAGTTTGCCAAGCTTCGCATCTAGCCCATCCTTTTACTTCCATGGATGCCCATACAATTCTAGCCAACCTACTTTGTTTCCACGACAATATAGTCTCTTCTATTTTACATCTCGCTACCAAGAACTATTGCCGCTCATTTTGATACCATCAGAGCCTCACCGCATGCGAAAGAATCACTATGAAGGTAACCCGTGCTCCTCCATATTTTAGTTTCCCGTGGAAGAAGTAATAAAAATCACCAAGACTAACGCATCGATGGTGATATATCTATTATAGTCAACCCACCGACCATACAAGATGGAAATATGTAAACCATACTTGGGGACCGGGATCTACACGAAATCCTTTCATTGTCAAAGATCGAAGACACGATCAACCATCGAGTCATGACTTAAAAGGCCGAAACGCCCAGAAGTGCCTTATTCAATTACTCGTGAGCTCAAGGAAATGGAAGATCGGGTCAAACATATTCTAATGGAAGATCAAGTCTTTCAAATAAGAAGTTTTATTCAAAAGATGTGAAATCGTTAAGCGGGATGTTAATCGCGAAACCCTAACTTCGCCATGAATACCAAGAAGATAACAATAAGTCTCGCAAAATCACCAAGACGCCCATGTAACAAGTTAAACAGCTAAAAAGGGGAAACTGGTCATATAAAGCGGATTCGCATGAGGTTTCCAACGCATCTGTCGAGGCTTCAAGCACTTACCTAAAGAATCTCTCGGGCAAAGAAAGTTTCCATCGAAATCATAACACTCTCGGAATTTGGATAAGGAAAGGATTTCCAATTTTGGATAAGTAAGGAGGAAAGGTAATCGGTCAGCGAAGACAAGCTACCGCCGGTGTAAACAGTCGCACCTTTGCTTCGCCAATGCCGTGCTGGGAAACGATTTGTCAAGCAGCCCACGCCCATTCCAAGCCAAATCGTGCTAATGGGTCCCTTTCATGACAAGTCTATGCTAGAAGCTCCGCCTCGCGTTCAAAAGCCTATCCTGAAGGCACAACCATGCAGGATTTACGCAAAGTGCAGGCGCAAGGATCCCGGATTCTACTTATCTCTCGGAAAAATGAGGTACGATTGTTGATAGGAGATTCCATCACGGTACCAAACTAGGAGGAGGAGCGAGCTTTACCCTACCTTCACCAACGAACAAGCTGGAAAGAGGAAGATGATACAATTTTACAGGCAATATATGTATTGCACAAACCCTAAAAGGAAAGGAGAAGTAACGCTCTCTTATGGGTGTAACGCTTCCTGATTTTTGAATACGGAAAGAATTCACCAAAAAGACGCGCATGAAGAAAGACAATCGGTCCCATAAGAGCAAGCCTTGCCACTCCCAAGACATGCGCTTTCTTTCCAAAGGTGCCGGTCTTGCAGCGACTCCACGTTGATTTTGCAACAATTCGCGCCTTTTATACTAATGCGCCAACACCAACAACTCATGGAAAGGCAGTCATGATGTTCCCTAACCCACCCAAGATGATGCATAGCCGAGACAAAGCCGACGATCTTCATGTCACCGCTTCACGGTCTACACCAAAAATAGAATCTATGCAAGGCTTCCCAAACACGGGGGGATCCACGAACTCTCCCTACCTCTCGAAAAAGTCGTCACCTTCCCATGGAGGCTAAAGCAAGTTGTCGTCTTCCTGAAGCCAACGCTCACGCCATGCCAGGCCAACAGATCAACGCCCGCCAAATTTACACTAGCGGCTCCATTCCAAGTTAACCAATGCTTGTGGCTCGTTTCCAATCCAATCCAATCTGTTTATGGGTAAAAATGTTTCGCCGATTTTGGTAAATTCGGTAGGTGAGTGAGAAACGGTTTTAAACCTAAACAAATGTGCCGCACGTGAGCACTTTCTAGATTCGAGAGATCAATCCGTACAAGTCAGGCCTAAACCAAGAAATGGCCGTTCCAGACTTGCTTCGGTCACAAAGTGGAGGAGAAGGGTTGATTTGGGGAGGGAAGCAAAGAAAGGTGTTGAGGAGAGTAGTATCTCGACTTGTATCAGAAAGTGAAAGCTTAAGAAGCTTGCAAGAGATGAAAGCTTTTTGGAGAGCTTGCAAAGTTGCATTTTCTGAGAGTGTTGTATTTTTCTCCTGACCGAGACTTGTTTTCTGGGGTGGAAATAGGTAAGACCTATTTATACAAGTCGAGATTGAAACGTACCACTGGCCTCATGAAGGAAGAGAGTAAAGGGTGAAATAATGGGAGGAGGTGGTAACCGCATGGTGTTTATGGGTGAAAACGTTTTCACCATTATTTCCTCATTTATTTGACCGCTTTATTCCTATTCACGCTTTCTTAATGTGAGCGTAGTGTACGCTCGCATGTTGTGACACGCAAACCAAAACCCTAAAAAGCATCCCCAGTTTGTGTTGATGTCTCGAGTGTTGGTTGCACCTTGAGTGCAAGATGTTGCTAGTGGCGCGTGTGGCATGTGCCAGCGGCATGTGCGGAATGCCTTTGTTGCGGGTTGCACCTTGAGTGCAAGTGGCAATGCGGAGCTGCTAGTGGCGTGTGTGGCATGTGCCAATGGTATGTGCGGAATGCCTTGGTGGTAGGTTGTACGTTGAGTGTAAGTGGCAATGCCGAGGCTGCTGAATGGCGTGTGTGGCAAGTGCCAATGGCGGAATGCCTTGGTGGTAGGTTGCACTGGTTTGCAAGTTAGGCTACCATCGATGCATGTTGGCATGTGCCAATGGCATGCATGGCCAATTTGGGTCACGACCTGGTAGGAAAAGCTACCAAAGCATGCGTGTTGGCATGTGCCAATGGCATGCGTGGCCAATTTGGGTCACGACTGTAGGAAAAGCTACCGGCGAGCGTGTTGGCATGTGCCAATGGCATGTGGCCAATTTGGATCACGGCCTGGTAGGAAAAGCTACCGGGAGCGTGTTGGCATGTGCCAATGGCATGCGTGGCCAATTTGGGTCGCGTCCGGTAGGAAAAGCTAGGCGAGCGTGTTGGCATGTCTGGATGGCATGCGTGGCCAATTTGGGTCCCGTCCGGTAGGGAAAAGTTACCGGAGCGTGTTGGCATGTGCCAATGGCATGCGTGGCCAATTTAGGTCACGACACAGAAAGTTTCTAACGAGCGTGTTGGCATGTGCCAATGGCATCACAATTTGGGTGGCATCTTGGTAGGGAAAAGCTGGAAAGGTTTGGCAAAGCAATGGCGCGTGGCCAATTTGGGTCGCGTCTGGTAGGAAAAGTTACCAGCGGTTGTTGGCATGACAATGGCGCGTGGGCCAATTTGGGTCGCGTCACAGTAGGAAAAACTACCAGCGAGCGTGTTGGCATGTGCCAATGGCATGCGTGGCCAATTTGGCCTAGGTTGCATGGTTTGCAAGCCTAGGCGCGGCGCCATTTTGGCATGGCGTGGCTAGGGCCAAGGTAAGGGTGCTTGGCTTTGGCGTGGCGTGACTAGCGTAGCTAGGGCCAAGCGAGTGCTTGGCAGGCGTGGCGTGACTAGCGTAGCTAGGGCTAAAGGTGATGCGTTTGGCATGGCGCGGCTAGCTTGGGCTAAGTGTGGTGGTGCATGATTTTGCCATTGGCACGCGTTTGGTAGGTGCGGCGTTTGGCATGGTAGCTTGGGCTAGGTGCGTTGATCCCTCGCGAGGCGACATGGTTAGCATGCTTTGCAAGCGCGTTTTAGGCATGATTGCCAGCGCGTTGTTTGCCAGCGCGTTGGTATGGGCATGGCCATTGGCATAGAGAGTGGGCTAGGTAGGTGTGGGTGGCATGATTTGCCATTGGCACGGAGGTGCGGCTAGCATGGTTGGCATGCGTGATTTTTGGCGCGTTTGGTATGCATTAAATGTTCTAATAAATGTGTCCCATTAAGAGTTATTTAGGGTTTCTGATTTTGGCATCCAACGGGGGCATGATTTGCGTTTGGCATTTGGGTGCGGCTAGCATGCATGATTTTTGCTTGATAGACGGAGGTGCGGCTAGGCATGGTTGGCATGCTTTGGCGCGTTTTGGTGTGGGCATATGTTTCATCCTGCAAATTGTTGATGAGCAGCATGGTTGGCAAGAAAATCCAAGAAGAAATCCGGCGCGTGGTTTTTAGCGACTATGGGTGGCATGCATTGGCATAGAGTGCGGCTAGCATGGTTGGCGAGATGGATTGTCTTGGCGCGCGTTTGATTTGATTTGCCATTGGCATAGAGGTGCGGCTAGCTTTAGGCTAAGGTGTGGCTGGCATGATTTGCCGTTGGAACGGAGGTGCGGCTAGCATGGTTGGCATGCTTTGGCGATTTGAGTGTGACTAGCATAGCTAGGGCCAAGGCAGAGTGGCGTGTTTGGTGTGCGTTTGGCGTCCGTTTGGCGTGGCGCGGCTAGCTTGGGCTAGGTGTGGCTAGCATGATTTGCCATTGGCACGGAGGGAATTAAGGTTTTGTTCATTGTAACCCTAATTTGAAAAAATACCCCCTATTAATTACCGACTACATGCATTAAATGTTCTAATAAATGTCGTCGGTGACATTAGGTTATTTGGGGTTTTACGATTTTACCCCTTTGTTCAAAATCCACCATCAACATTAAGTCTCCCCGCTTAGGCTCTAACAGGAGCTTTGTTGCGAGGTAAGCATAAGATGGTGACAAACTATCAACAACAAATCGTAAAGAGAATTGAAGAGGCTTGTCTCGACCTTTTTATAAATAGGATTTGGAATCCTTGCCTCTGCGATTTCGCAATCGGAGGGCAGGCACAATTGGGAAGTCGGCGTCATTGAGAGGTAGGAAGATGGGCGGCATTGAGAAGTTGACACGAGTTGGTAAACCGAGCGTGCTTGATGGCGGGACCGGCACAAAGTGGGAAGCTAATCGCTAGTCGCGGGATCGGCGCAAGGTGGGGAAGGCGAAGTGCTAGTTTGGCGGGACCGGCGCAAAGTGGGAAGCGTCGTGCTAGCTGGCATGACTTGGGAGGCGTTGGGAGTTGGGCGCAATTGGTGGGACCGGTGCAACTTGGGCGACGTTAGGAAGTTGGGCGCAATTGGTGGGACCAGGTGCTACTTGGGAAACGTTGGGAAGTTGGGCGCCCTGTGGGCTGTTCCTTATATGCACGATTTTTGGTATAGGGAAATGCTTCCCTATTTAAGGATCTCACGCCCATATATATAAAATCCCTTTCTCTCATCTTTGTTCTTTCATCTTTTCATACTAGCGGCGAGTCATAAAGAAAAACCGGTTTCGAGGTATATCTTCCAAGATACTTCTCTTGTTTCCTTTTCATGTAGGTGCAAACCCTAAACGTAGGCGTTTTATAATCCTTGCAATGATATTGCGCATATGATTTCTTGGCGTGCTTCTTGTAGAAAATATTGTATATATGCACCCAAGGGAAATCATCTGTATATATGATTCGAACCCGTAGAAAAAAAAACGCTCCATATATAATTTTGAACCCGAAGAAGGATACCATAGACGCATCCGAGCCCGTAGAAAATACTTTTGCGTATATAGTCTTGAACCCGAAGAAGGATACCGGACACACTTGAGCCCGTATAAAATACCGTGTATATAATTTTTGAACCCTCGAAGAAGATACTACGTGTGCATTTTCGAACCCGTAGAGAATACCGTATATGTGCTTCATATGACTTGAACCCATAGGAAATATTACATATATGAATTTCGGACTTGAAGAAAATGCTGCGCGGCAGTTTTGAACCCGTAGAAAAATGCTCCATATATAATTTTGAACCCGAAGAAGGATACCATAGACGCATTCGAGCCCGTAGAAAATACTGCGTATATAATTTGAACCCTGAAGAAAATACTGCGTGTGCAGTTTTGAACCCGTAGAGAATACACCCTCTTTTTTTCTTTTTTCTTTTTAGGTTTTCCTTTTGTTGGGTGCGGTTATGTGTCAGGGAGATAATTTCGTCTTTCTCCGTGTGCAGATATCTCGTTACTAAGTTGTTATGAAGAAATCCGACAAGATGTTACCTGAACAAAATTTCGCCTCATCGAAGGATGCTCATAGTTCCAAACCAAACACGGATGATGGATTCTTTGCTAGAACCCTCGCCCCTGCTCGGAAGAATCACCCAGGTTTCGTGCCAATTTTGTTAAGGTGGTGAAGATGAAAAGAAGACACGTTCGGTTCGCGAGAGAACACCATACGCTTCTGTCTTCATAAAGGGTATATTCTTCTTCCCACATTGATTTGAGGATGTGTCAAAGCTCATTGCGTTCTTTTTGATATATGGGTTGAGTTCATGGTGAGTAGGGAGCACATAAATACCAACTTGACTCGGCGCAGATTATTGATGTTGTCAGCTTCAAAGTAAATCTCCAGATTAGGAAGGATATCAGGGCTTGGTTGCTTTCATCTCCAGATGGTGTTCGGACACCCATACGATCATATGTAGATGGGGTGAAATAACTTTCTCCTTGGAGAGTGTGGATCTCTTGTCAATCTTCCGTAACCGGGAATCTTAATATCCGATTTTCGAAGGTGAGGGAAGATGCGGGAAGACCTTGCCGCTAAGTTGGGAGATTAAGCTCGAAAAGACTCCACCGCGAAGTCGAAGGATTCTGTCCAGGAAATAGGATGAAAGGTGCTTTTTACGCCTGGTGGATATCTCAATGGTTTAGGACGATTTGGAACCTAAATGTGAAAAGCGATGATCTTCATGTTGCAGCATTTTTGGCTCTCCGGCAGTTGTCTAGAGACATTTTTGATTTAGTGCCTGGGCAAGAAGGAAATAAGACCGAGTTGCTAGTGATTCTTTGTGAAGTTAGCAAAGGTGAAGTTCTTCCCATTGGCAAGCTATTCTTGGTTTTCCCGTATGTGCATCCTGGATCACCTAGTTGCGAACATGCAGTTTGAATGGTTTCATGAAAGTGGATTCATATGTGCACGTTGCTTTCCGCAAGCCTGAGCTATGGGAGCACTTTGAGAAGTATGCTCAAACCGTTGCCTTCGATTCCGCAAGTTGGGGCGGCTCCCGAATTCTTGATGGGTGAACAAGCGCCCAAGAGTTGGCATGAGCTTGGTTAGTTTTCTCGATAAGTCGCATGAAATCGGTTTTCGCCCATGGGAGCCGGTCCATAGGTCGGTGACTCAAATTGACACCTTTGCTTCTGCTCCGATCATGTCTTTATCTTCGACGGCAACTTGAGTGTTGGTGAAAACTTGTTTATGCAAAGCTGCATGTCCGGCTATATGCCGTCTTTCTTCATGGGGTCTTTCCGAATAGTCGCACAATATTGACCGTGATGCGTTTGTCACATGGGTTTCGATCAAGGGGTGCCTCTTGCTTACCAGCTACCGGTGGTTCCTAAGGATTCATTGCATGCCGCCTCAATGCCGGTGCCCTTGAGCCGGGTATCCGCCTTCCCTTCTTTCGGACGGAAGAGTAACTTCGACGACTTTTGGCTATAATGAGTTCCTGTGACGATGAGTTCACTATGATCCAAGATTTTGTAAATAACGTGGTGGAGAATGTTCGTTGTAAACCTTCCCGCCAGCTTTTGAAGAAAGTACCCAATGTTGAGAGATCCCAAGCGAAAGTTGCACGGCAACTCGGAAAGTCCCTGTGCAAAGGAACAGAAGAACGAAGAATCGTCTTTGGCCCCGGGTTCCGGCGATTTCAAAGATCCTCCCGCACCTCTCGTGTCTTTCCGTTCTTCCAATAACTGGTATGTGTCGCCTCCTTGTTGGTTTATCTCAAAACACGTGAATTTCTGCTGAAAACATGTGTCTTGTTTCTTCCGGGGCTTTGGTAGTGTTAATGCCTTCGCGCCCTTGCACGTTGCCGGGAGACGGCAATTTCTTTCAAAGAATTCACAAGACGAGCCTCCTCATAGCGTGATGAGTCGGAGAAAGAAGAAAGTTCGACAAGTGAGAGTGATTCATCTGGCAGCAGTGGTTCTTTTTCGGGAAGTGGTTCGGTGAGTTTTGCGCTTCTTTTTTTTTTCTTCCGTTTCTTCTTTTGAAAAATGTCTAATTCAAATTCGCAGGAGGAATCCGGTTCGGAGGAAGATTGCAGGGTCAGAGCCACACGAAAACTTGCCTTTGGTGACCACCGCGTGACTTGGAGATAGGAGTTAGCCAATTGCGGGCACAAATGTGGTTCAAACGGTGGATGATTCTCATGGTTGCTGCCAGTAGACATGGAAGAAGACCCTTTGCGAGTCGTGAGGCCGGTGCGGGCGCCATTTTTGATCCCCGTACTTGGTTCCTTATCCAGTCATGTGTTGGTTAGCGGTTTCGGCGTGTTGGCTAAGTATGAGGCGTTGTACACCGAATCTGGGAGAAGTACGGACATACGGCCACAACCAAGAAGGTCACTAGTCGATTTGCGCGGTTAGCGGTGTGGAAGAGGCTTTATCTTCCATCGAGGATATGCGTGAGGTGATCGGCCACATTATTTCTCAAGACGTTATTGCCGATTGGGAGCACCATCGCGACGTGTGCATAGAAAAAGGAGTTCAACACTTCGTGGTTTGTCGAAGGCCTTGCTGAGATCCGAAGTCGAAAGATGCGGCAATCGAAAGCCTTTAAGCAGAGGAGATTGCACGTCGGGAGGTAGAACTCGAAAAGATTTCCAAGATGTTAACTATGAAGAGAGCGGCTCTTGAAGATGCAAAGTTGACTTCTCCAAGAAGAGAAGACTGTGGATGATTTTCCTTGAATGTTTATCCGTTGAACTTTCGTTTAGGTTTTTCTTTTTCTTTCTTTTTTTTTTTTTTTTTGAGAAAACATAATTGGATGTCCGGGTTCAAAGTTCGACCTAGGTTTTGATAGACAGGTGGTAGATTTTGAGGATATTGGATTATTTAAAGGATGAATGGTTTTGATAATATAACTCTAATTATGTTTTGTGAAAGGAATATTGCTTTTATGAAAGTGTGTGCTAGCAATAGGCACAAGACGCAAAAGAGTATGACGGTTTTATTAAGAACCTAAAAACGGATCGTATATCTTGCCCAATCTAAATTTACTCACTCCATAGGTTTTTCCGAACATGCCCCTCTCCATGTAAAAGGCGGCTTTCTTTGGTAGCACGCGAAGAAGTCCCCAATCGCCGGTAGCATCTTCGCCGAGTCCCAGGTTCGGGGTGTAGTTTTTACAACCGGTAACCCGGGTTGTTCGGTTGAGTCGGATTGAGTCGCCTTCCCCTACCATCTTGACATCCGGGTCGAAGAACGAGATCGACTGCCGATATTGTAGCCGATAGAACAATCCTCCCATTGTGGTCGCCAATTGTTTATGGGTAAAATCGTTTCCGCCGATTTTGGTAAATTCTAAGTAGGTGAGTGAGAAGCTGGTTTAAACCCTAAACAAATGTGCTGCACGTGAGCACTTTCTAGATTCGAGAGATCAATCATGTACAAGTCAGGCCTAAACAAAGAAATGGCCGTTCCGAGACTTGCTTCGGTCACAAAGTGGAGGAGAAGGGTTGATTTGGGGAGGGAAGCAAAGAAAGGTGTTGAGACCGAGAATAGTTACGGGAGAGTAGTATCTCGACTTGTATCGGAAAGTGAAAGCTTAGGAAGCTTGCAAGAGATGAAAGCTTTTGGAGAGCTTCAAAGCGAGAGTGTTGTATTTTCTCCGTAGAGACTTGTTATCGGGTGGAAATAGTAATACCTATTTATACAAGTCGAGATTGAAACGTACCCAGCCTCATGAAGGAAAGAGTAAAGGGTGAAACAATGGGAGGAGGTGGTAGCATGGTGTTTATGGGTGAAAACGTTTTCACCATTATTTCCTCATTTAGCTTTATTCCTATTCACGCTTTTCTTAATGTGGCGTTGTCATCTTTGTGACCGCCAAACCAAAAACCCTAAAAAGCATCCCCGCCTTGTGTTGATGTCTCGAGTGTTGGTTGCACCTTGAGTGCAAGTGGCACGTTTAGTGGCGCGTGTGGCATGTGCCACCGGCATGTGCGAAATGCCTTTGTTGCGGGTTGCACCTTGAGTGCAAGTGGCAATGCCGAGCCGCAGTGGCGTGTGGCATGTGCCAATGGTATGTGCGGAATGCCTTGGTGGTAGGTTGTACGTTGAGTGTAAGTGGCAATGCCGCAGCTGCTATTGGCGTGTGTGGCAAGTGCCAATGGCGTGTGTGGAATGCCTTGGTGGTAGGTTGCACTGTTTGCCAGTTAGGCTACTAGCGATGCATGTTGGCATGTGCCAATGGCATGCGTGGCCAATTTGGGTCACAACCTGGTAGGAAAAGCTACCAGCGAGCGCGTTGGCATGTGCCAATGGCATGCGTGGACAATTTGGAGTCACGACACGTAGGAAAAGCTACCGTGAGCGTGTTGGCATGTGCCAATGACATGCGGGCCAATTTGGATCACGGCACTAGTAGGGAAAAGCTACCCCGGCGAGCGTGTTGGCATGTTCCAATGGCATGCGTGGCCAATTTGGGTCGCGTCCTGTAGGAAAAGCTACCGGCGAGCATGTTGGCATGCCCGATGGCATGCGTGGCCAATTTGGGTCGCGTCACGGTAGGAAAAGTTACCCGTGAGCGTGTTGGCATGTTCCAATGGCATGCGTGGCCAATTTAGGTCATGACACTCGGTAGGAAAAGCTACCGGCCGAGCATGTTTATGTGCCAATGGCATGCGTGGCCAATTTGGGTCGCGTCCGGGTAGGAAAATCTACCCCGAGCGTGTTGGCATGTGCCAATGGCATGCGTGGCCAATTTGGGTCGCGTCGGGTAGGGAAAAGTTACTACGAGCGTGTTGGCATGTGCCAATGGCATGCGTGGCCAATTTGGGTCGCGTCCCCGGTAGGGAAAAGCTACCAGCGAGCGTGTTGGCATGTGCCAATGGCATGCGTGGCCAATTTGGCCTAGGTTGCATGGTTTGCAAGCCTAGGCGCGGCGCCATTTTGGCATGGCGTGGCTAGGGCCAAGGTAAGGGTGCTTGGCTTGGCGTGGCGTGACTAGCGTAGCTAGGGGCCAAAACAGAGTGTTTGGCTTGGCGTGGCGTGACTAGCGTAGCTAGGGCCAAGGCAGAGTGCGTTTGGCATGGCGCGGCTAGCTCGGGCTAAGTGTGGCTGGCATGATTTGCCATTGGTACGGAGGTGCGGCTAGCATGGTTGGCATGCTTTGGCGCGTTTGGTATGATTAGCATAGCCAGGGCCAAGGCAGAGTGCATTTGGCATGGCGCGGCTAGCTTGGGCTAGGTGTGGCTGGCATGATTTGCCATTGGCACAGAGGTGCGGCTAGCATGGTTGGCATGCTTTGGCGCGTTTTGGTGTGGCTGGCATGATTTGCCATTGGCATAGAGGTGCGGCTAGCATGGTGATGCAGGAGCATTTTATGATTAGTTACGAGGGTTTTCTGTTTAGGACGTTTTACTAGTTTCTTTCTATAGGGAGGGCGTTTATGTCCTTAGTTTTAGGTTTCTTTTCGTAGGGTTTATCTTTCTAGTATAAATAAGCTATTAGGTTTTCTTTAGGAGGGAGACTTTATTATTGATTTAAGAAAATAATCGTTAGATTATCAATGAGTAATTTGGCTTCTAGCCCTAGACTCAATTTATCAACGTCTTGTTGATTTCTATCGTTCTATTCTTCTATTTTTGTCCATTATTAGTTTATGCTGTCATTACTAGCAGCTCGCATCAATTGGTATCGAGCCAAAATCGATCCTACAAACTTCATTATTTGGCGCTAGAAACAAACCCCACAAACCCTAGCCGGCTATAATGGCGGGAAGAATTAGAAGTCGTGGTGGAAGAGGTAATCAAACTTATTCAATGAGAACTTAAAGAGATTAGAGTTATAGTTGACAACATGTTGCTATGGTTGGATAAGCTAGAGCAACGTAGACGCACGGAAGCCCTAATGGAGAACCCGAGTAAGGCAATGGACCCGTTGAACCAAGTCAAGAGGATTATCTTGTTACCAATCACACATCTATTGAATTATCTAAGATATTCAAGAGGATTGTGATCATGAAAGCTTAATTCCATCTACCTGAGGAGATTCGAAGATGGCACACATGAGGTGTTCAATGAAACTTTGTTTCATGGACACGTTGATCATGAAGCAGTTTTATTCTCTCAAGAGAATATCAATCGTGGATTGGAGTTCACCACCGATTTACGATACTTATTCGGAAGTCAAGATGAGATTTTCTTTATCATATTGATCCTCTTACGGGGAGAAAACACAAGCATAGTAAGTAGTAAACCTATATCATTCTTTTATAAGAAGCAAGATTCGTATATTGTCGACAATCTTAATTTGATATCGATTCGTATAAGCAAAGGGAAAACGTTTGTCGAAAGAAGCTAGTGGGCGAAATTATGTAAGTAAAATTCGTGGGAGAATTTTCCTTAACACCGTGAGAAACGTTATGATGGAGGATTTATCAAACGTGTAAGTCAATCACTATGTTACAAAGATCGTATTCATGAAACTCCGCTTTTTCATATGGCGGAAAGTATTACTTCGAGTTCGAGACTTGTATAAGAAGAATTTTGTTATCACCGTGAGATACATGGAGATCGCGTAGCGCTAGTAAATTTGACTACGAAGACACAAGGAGGTTTTACACATATAATCGGTCATGATGAGTTCAAAGAGTTACATCTCTACTGTCCCGTGTGAAGTCTTTATCAGTGTTTCGGTGTATGTGCCTCGTCGAAGGAGTATCTTCATCTTAGCACAAAAGAATTATTGGGCAACAAAGTGAATTATTGGGAGAAGGTTCTCGAGAGAAACGGCATCAAAAGTGCATTCTTTTGAGAATTGTGAGCCTAACTCTTTCTTTAATAGTGTTCTTGAGGAATTGATCTCCCGGACAATGTCACCTTATTGGTACATATGCTATTATGTAAGCTTAGTTGTCAAGGTGCTTATTTTGGTTCTGGCCAACATGTGACCGCATACTTTCAATTGCAGGGAGGAGATTCTCGAAGATGGCACACATGAGGTGTTCAATGAAACTTTGTTTCATGGACACGTTGATCATGAAGCGTTTTATTCTCGCCAATGCGAACGGCGAATATCAAGCCTTCGTGATTGGAGTTCACCACCGCTTAATACGATACTTATTCTAAGTCTGAAGATGAGATTTTCTTTCAACCGGATCATATTGATCCTCTTACGGGAGAAAACACAAGCATAGTAAGTATTCCAGTGAACCTATATCATTCTCATTTATAAGAAGCAAGATTCGTATATTGTCGACAATCTTAATTTGATATCGATTCGTATAGGCAAAGGGAAAACGTTTGTCGAAAGAAGCTAGTGGTGAAAATTATGTAAGTAAAATTCGTGGGAGAATTTTCCTTAACATTGTGAGAAACGTTATGATGGAGGATTTATCAAACCGTGTAAGTCAATCACTATGTTACAAAGGTCGTATTCATGAAACTCCAGTTTTTCATATGGCTGAAAGTATTACTTCGAGTTCGAGACTTTTGTATAAGAAGAATTTTTGTTATCACCGTGAGATACATGGAGATCGCGTAGCGCTAGTAAATTTGACTACGAAGACACAAGGAGGTTTTACACATATAATCGACGTGAGTTCAAAGAGTTACATCTCTACTGTCCCGTGTGAAGTCTTTATCAGTGTTTTGTATGTGCCTCGTCAAGGAGTATCTTCATCTTAGCACAAAAGAATTATTGGGCAACAAAGTGAATTATCGGGAGAAGGTTCTCAGAGAACTGCATCAAAAGTCGTGCATTCTTTTGAGAATTGTGAGCCTAACTCTTTCTTTAATAGTGTTCTTGAGGAATTGATCTCCTGGACAATGTCGCCTTATTGGTACATATGCTATTATGTAAGCTTAGTTGTCAAGGTGCTTATTTGTTTGGCCAACATGTGACCGCATACTTTCACCTGAAAGGAATTCGGGTGAGTCAGGTATTTTCTTCTAACAAGAAAGCATACTTATGTCGAAGAAAGAGAGGAGTGACTAGATGTTTTGTTATACCGAATCTTTTGTCATTTCGTCATAAGGCACTTTGTTAGACTCGTACTATATTTAACGTGGGATGTTTATGGTTCGAGTTATTTAACCTCAAGGTATGTAAAACTTTTTAAAGACCTTGAAGTTGCAAAGAAGAAAGATTGCCGTCACCGAAGATCTTGTGCCAATATTCGAGAAAAGGAAGTTTTCATTGTTCTCGTGACATGTGTTATTATAGCAAAACTTATTCCGAGTTTGTTATATCGTCTTTAATAGAGAAGCATTATCAAATTATGCTCAAGGAGCTGGTGAAGGAATGGGAAAGTGATAAAGTTTCTACAAGGTGGTGTTCAAGGCTTTTCCATTATTGCGACCATTATTTTATTATTAGGAGATCGCTTCCCAGATCAAGGAATTTAGGTTCTCTTACTTCCATGAGTTGGTCTATAGGGAATCAACGGAGTAATCAAAATGTCTTAGTTTTACTCTGATTTGACCAGAGCAAGAAGAAACTAGTGTTTATTATGCTAGGAAGGTTTCAACCGGATTCATGAAGACACATGTCCTCGTTTACACGTTACAGTTGGTGAATCTATTGAAGAAACATTAGTGAAGATAGTTAAGCCGCGAATATTAGTCATATAGACTGTCCCGCCGAATTTTTACGGCGTTTTCTTCTTGTCCGTTGCACAAGAGTGCATATGATAACCATCACAAGAACATGTTGGCAAATGAAAATGAGAGTATGATAATTAAATTAATCGATCGTGAGGGTTATCGGCAACCCCTATTTTCTTTATGATTATGGTCATTCTTTTTGCCCGCAAATGTTATGTAAAAGGGAGGTCTAATGGAAACAAACATGGCGTTGATCACGAGCCTCTTTCTCCACGTATGATGCTAAGTCGACTCCTAAAATCAGAAGTTGCTTGAGCAAAAACTTACTTGCCACTCACATCTGAAGCTCTAAGAAAATCCTCCGCAAGCCATCTCCGAACCGAAGCCCCGAATAACGCGTTCAGAGATTTGTTTTGATAACGAGGAAACTTGTCGGGACAAGAGGGCGGATCGGGTAGCTTCAACTCTCCAGATGGACCTTTCACCGGGAAGCGGGAAACGTGTCAGCTTTTCCGATTTCTGCAAACGTGAATAGGAGACTTAAGTTAAGATGCGTGGATCGCTTGCCTAAAGCAGAGCGACGTAAGGTGTCGTAATGTCAAGCGATCGACCGGCCTCATGGTGATTGATCTCTCTCCTTCCTCAAACTTAATGCTTCCTACCAAATGATAGACTCTGCCCAGGTCATTTGTCCGTTCTTTAGTCGTCTCGATTTCTCATCGTCGGCATTGCTCATCTATCTACGCTTCTTTTGTTTTTCCCCGTAAAGGTGTGAAAGTACGAGTGTGGGATTGTGCTGCTATGTTACTAATGCGATACGGCTGATTCGGCCAAGAAACCAAGCTCATGCACTCCTGTGGTGAAGAACATCGTGACACGAAACCGAAGAATCGAGAATTCGATTTTGTAACCGAGAGATCAATCTCCCATCGTGGTATTGCTGATGGGTGTCGCATAATTTCAATTTGGGGGTGGATGAGAATGAATTTAAATCAACAAATGTAATCAGATTTTGTGCAAGTCCGGCCTTCTGGGACACAAAGTGAAGGAGATGGGGTTGATCTGGGGGAGGGAAGTTAAGAAGGTGTTGAGATTGTGAAGGTGTTGGCTTGCTTATGAAACAGAAAAGGAGACGCTCCAGTGTTTTGGTGTATTAACACTTGAAACACTGAAATATTGAGAACCTATTTATACAAGTAATCAACGCTTTCTCACGAGGTAAAGGGAATGACGGAGAAGGAGTCCTACATGACCAGCCTTGCCCACTCTTTCTCGTTCATTTCTAATGGTGACACTATGGATCGACACCGATTGAATCACCACCACATCGATCACGTGGCTTTTGTTTTTGATGAGGAAAGTCGAAACATGGGAAGGAAGATGGTTGTCCTTTGAAGATGATTGAAAAGAGAAGATGGTTACCGAATATAAAGACTTGGGATGGTGGAATTAATGCTTCTTCACCGATAGACTAGGTCATTTGTCCGCATTTTAAAGGCAACTATCTGACCTGGGCCGAAAGTAAGGTGGAGTTTATAGCTCGCTGATAAACCAAGGCATAAGATGGAAACTGACAAGACATGAGGACATAATGCTTGAGCTGGGCAAGCAAACAATGGTATTCATTAATAATGTAATCAATTTTGTTTTCGGGACATGCGTGGGAAAACAAGGGAGACGTCCATTGGTGTTTCAAACACTTTAGTTAATCAACCACCGTCCGATAATGAAGGTTCATGTTATTCTATAAGAGTAACATATGGTTTTCATCCACAACAAATTGTTGATAGTGAGCTACTTCCTTGGAATAAGGCATACGATAATGTAAGAGCTCCAGCTTGTCTGGTCATATAAGGAGTATGCATCAAGAGGTCAAGAGGTGGAGCTACTAATGGGAAGTACGCAAGAATAGTGAATGCTACTCAATGGCATGACGAGTTACAAGAAAAATCCAAGAAGAAATCCATTACTTGCTTCCCGTGGTTTAGCGACTAGCTCGTGCGAGAGATTAATATATGATGAATATCAAGATGGACGACGAGTTCTGACTTGTTAATGTCATAACTCGTCCTTTATCAAAACTAAAGGTTTGGGATTTGTGTTTGATCGTGGGAAAAGCTACCGTTTGTGAAAGGAGGAGTGTGTGTGGTCAAGATTTTCTACATGCCTAGCCAAGAGCTTGGAAAGTCAGTTGGATGTTTTACATGGGAGCCGAATAAGCCGAGATGGATTAGTCTTGTGATACACGCTAAAAGTTGTAAAGACGTTCTCGTTAGAGACGAGCTTTCTTTCAACTGTGGTGGTTGATGCAGGAGCATTTTATGATTAGTTACGAGGGTTTTCTCATTTAGACGTTTTACTAGTTTCTTTCTATAGGGAGGGCGTTTATGTCCTTAGTCTTAGGTTTCTTTTCGTAGGGTTTATCTTTCTAGTATAAATAGGCTATTAGGTTTTCTTTAGGAGGGAGACTTTATTATTGATTTAAGAAAATAATCGTTAGATTATCAATGAGTAATTTGGATTCTAGCCCTAGACTCAATTTATCAACGTCTTGTTGATTTCTATCGTTTTATTCTTCTATTTTCTGTCCATTATTAGTTTATGCCTGTCTGTTACTAGCCGCTCTGCATCACATGGTTGGCATGCTTCGGCGCGTTTGGTATGGCTGGCATGATTTGCCATTGGCATAGAGGTGCGGCTAGCATGGTTTGCATGCTTCGGCGCGTTTTGGTATGGTCGGCATGATTGCCATTGGCATAGAGGTGCGGCAAGCTTAGGCTAGGTGTGGCTGGCATGATTTGCCATTGGCACGCAGGTGCGGCTAGCATGGTTGGCATGCTTTGGCGTGTTTGGTGTGACTAGCATAGCTAGGGCCAAGGCAGAGTGCGTTTGGCATGGCGCGGCTAGCTTGGGCTAGGTGTGGCTAGCATGATTTGCCATTGGCACGGAGGGGAATTAAGGTTTTGTTCATTGTAACCCTAATTTGAAAAAATACCCCCTATTAATTACTGACTACATGCATTAAATGTTCTAATAAATGTGTCATCGGTGACATTAGGTTATTTGGGGTTTTACGATTTTACCCTTTGTTCAAAATCCACCATCAACATTAAGTCTCCCGCTAGCTCCTAGCAGAGCTTTGTTGCGAGGTAAGCATAAGATGGTGACAAACTATCAACGGCAAATCGTAAAGAGAATTGAAGAGGCTTGTCGACCTTTTTATAAATAGGATTTGGAATCCTTGCCTCCGGCGTTTTGCGCAAATCGGGAGGTCGGAACAGTGGGAAGTCGGCGTCATTGAGAGGTAGGAAGTCGGGCGGCATTGAGAAGTTGACACGAGTTGGTAACCGAGCGTGCTTGCTGGCGGGACCAGGCAAGACAAAGTGGGAAGCTAATCGTTGGCGGGACCGGCGCAAGGTGGGGAAGAGCGAGCGTGCTAGGCTGGCGGGGACCGGCGCAAAGTGGGAAGGCGATCGTGCTAGCCGGGCATGACTTGGGCGGCGTTGGGGAGTTGGGCGCAATTGGTGGGACCGGTGCAACTTGGGCGACGTTGGGAAGTTGGGCGCAATTGGTGGGACCGGTGCTACTTGGGAAACGTTGGGAAGTTGGGCGCCCTTGTGGGCCCGTTCCTTATATGAACTATTTTTGTATAGGGAAATGCTTCCCTATTTCAGATCTCCACGCCCATATATATAAAATCCCTTTCTCTCATCTTTTGTTCTTTCATCTTTTCATACTAGCGCGAGTCATAAAGAAAAACCGGTTTCGGTATATCTTCCAGTACTTCTCTTGTTTCCCTTTTCATGTAGGTGAAAACCCTAAACGTAGGCATTTTTATAATCCTTGCAATGATATTGCGCATATGATTTCTTGGCGTGCTTCTTGTAGAAAATATTGTATATATGCACCCAAGGTTGCTGCCGTAGACATGGAAGAAGACCCTTTGCGAGTCGTGAGGCCAGTGCAGGCGCCATTTTTGATCCCCCGTACTTGGTTCCTTATCCGGGTCATGTGCTGGTTGGCGGTTTCGGCCGTGTTGGCTAAGTATGAGGCGTTGTACACCGTATCCGGGAGAAGTACGGACATATGGCCACAACCAAGAAGGTCACTAGTCGATTTGCGCTGGTTAAGCGTGTGGAAGAGGCTTTATCTTCCATCGAGGATATGCGTGAGGTGACTGGCCACATTATTTCGAAGACGTTATTGCCGATTGGGAGCACCATAGCGACGTGTGCATAGAAAATGAGTTCAACGTCGTGGTTTGTCAAGGCCTTGGCGAGATCCGGAAGTCGAAAGATGCGGCAATCGAAAGCCTTTACTGCGGAGGAGATTGCACGGCGGGAGGTAGAACTCGAAAAGATTTCCAAGATGTTAACTATGAAGAGCGGCTCTTGAAGATGCAAAGTTGACTTTCTCCAAGAAAGCATACCTCTGTTGGATGATTTTCCTTGAATGTTTATACGGTGAACTTTCGTTTAGGTTTTTTTCTTTTTTTTTTTTTTTTTGAGAAAACATCTTGGATGTCGGTTCAAGTTCGGCCGGTTTTGATAGGCAATTGGTAGCTTTTGAGATATTGGATTATTTCGGGATGAATGGTTTTGATAATATAACTCGATTATGTTTTGTGAAAGGAATATTGCTTTTATGAAAGTGTGTGCTAGCAATAGGCACAAGACGCGATGGTATGACGGTTTTATTAAGAACCTAAAATCGGATCGTATATCTTGCCCAATCTAAACTTACTCACTCCATAGGTTTTTAGAACACGCCCTCTCCATGTAAAGGCGGCTTTCTTTGTGCATCCTTGAGAAGTCCCCAATCGCTGGTAGCATCTTCAACAGTCCTCGGTTTCGGGGTGTAGTTTTACAACCGTAACTAAGTTGTCTCGCATGAGTCGGATTGAGTCGCCTTCCCCTACCATCCTGACATCTGGGTCGAAGAACGAGATCGACATGGCCCGATATTGTAGCCGATAGATCAATCCTCCCGCTGTGGTCGCCAATTGTTTATGGGTAAAAATCGTTTCCGCCGATTTTGGTAAATTCGAGAGGTGAGTGAGAAACTAGTTTAAACCCTAAACAAATGTGCCGCACGTGAGCACTTTATAGATTCGAGAGATCAATCTCAGACAAGTCCGCCTAAACCAAGAAATGGTCGTTCAGGACTTGCTTTGGCCACAAAGTGGAGGAGAAGGGTTGATTTGGCGGGAAGCAAAGAAAGGTGTTGAGACCGGCATAGTTCAGGAGAGTAGTATCTCGACTTGTATCGAAAGTGAAAGCTTAGGAAGCTTGCAAGAGATGAAAGCTTTTGGAGAGCTTGCAAAGTTGCCTTTTACGAGAGTGTTGTATTTTTCCCCGACCGAGACTTGTTGTCCGGGGTGGAAATAGGTAATACCTATTTATACAAGTCGAGATTGAAACGCACTGGCCTCATGAAGGAAACAGAAGTAAAGGGTGAAATAATGGGGAGGAGGTGGTAACCGCATGGTGTTTATGGGTGAAAACGTTTTCACCATTATTTCCTCATTTATTTGACCGCTTTATTCCTATTCACGCTTTCTTAATGTGAGCGTAGTGTACGCCGCATGTCAGGACCGCCAAACCAAAACCCTAGAAAGCATCCCCGCCTTGTGTTGATGTCTCGAGTGTTGGTTGCACTCGAGTGCAAGTGGCGCCTAGTGCGCGTGTGGCATGTGCCACCGGCATGTGCGAAATGCCTTTGTTGCGGGTTGCACCTGAGTGCAAGTGGCAATGCCGAGAGCTACTAGGGCGTGTGTGGCATGTGCCAATGGTATGTGCGTAATGCCTTGGTGGTAGGTTGTACGTTGAGTGTAAGTGGCGTGCCGAGTCGCTATCGGGCGTGTGTGGCAAGTGCCAATGGCATGTGTGGAATGCCTTGGTGGTGGTTGCACGGTTTGCCGCTTAGGCTACCCGATGCATGTTGGCATGTGCCAATGGCATGCGTGGCCAATTTGGGTCACGACCGGGTAGGAAAAGCTACCGGCGAGCGTGTTGGCATGTGCCAATGGCATGTGGCTAATTTGGGTCACGACCTAGGAAAAGCTACAAATGAGCGTGTTGGCATGTGCCAATGGCATGCGTGGCCAATTCGGGATCACGCCTAGTAGGAAAAGCTACCAACGAGCGTGTTGGCATGTGCCAATGGCATGCGTGCGCAGTTGGGGTCGCGTCCTCGTAGGAAAAGCTACCGGCGAAGGCGTGTTGGCATGTGCCGATGGCATGCGTGGCAATTTGGGTCGCGTCCCGGTAGGAAAAGTTACCACGAGCGTGTTGGCATGTTCCAATGGCATGCGTGGCCAATTTAGGTCACGACACAGTAGGAAAAGCTACCAAATAGCGTGTTAGCATGTGCCAATGGCATGCGTGACCAATTTGGGTCGCGTCGGGTAGGAAAATCTACCGGCGAGCGTTTGGCATGTGCCAATGGCATGCGTGGCCAATTTGGGTCGCGTCCCGGTAGGAAAAAGTTACCAGCGAGCGTGTTGGCATGTGCCAATGGCATCGTGGCCAATTTGGGTCGCGGCCCGGGTAGGAAAAGCTACCAGCGAGCGTGTTGGCATGTGCCAATGGCATGCGTGGCCAATTTGGCCTAGGTTGCATGGTTTGCAAGCCTAGGCGCGGCGCCATTTTGGCATGGCGTGGCTAGGGCCAAGGTAAGGGTGCTTGGCTTGGCGTGGAGTGACTAGCGTAGCTGTGGCCAAGGCGAGTGTTTGGCTTGGCGTGGCGTGACTAGCGTAGCTAGGGCCAAGGCAGTGCGTTTGGCATGGCGCGGCCAGCTCGGGCTAAGTGTGGTCGGCATGATTTTGCCATTGGCACCTGAGGTGCGGGCTAGCATGGTTGGCATGCTTTGGCGCGTTTGGCATGACTAGCATAGCCGTGGGCCAAGGCAGAGCGCGTTTGGCATGGCGCGGCTAGCTTGGGCTAGGTGTGGTCGGGCATGATTTGCCATTGGCACAGGGTGCGGCTAGCATGGTTGGCATGCTTTGGCGCGTTTTTGGTGTGGCTGGCATGATTTGACATTGGCATAGAGGTGCGGCTAGCATGGTTGGCATGCTTCGGCGCGTTTGGTATGGTCGGCATGATTTGCCATTGGCATAGGAGGTGCTGCTAGCATGGTTGGCATGCTTCGGCGCGTTTGGTATGGTGCGGCATGATTTTCCATTGGCATAGATGAGGCGGCTAGCTTAGGGCTAGGTGTGGTCGGCATGATTTGCCATTGGCACGGAGGTGCGGCTAGCATGGTTGGCATGCTTGGCGTGTTTGGTGTGACTAGCATAGCTAGGGCCAAGGCAAGAGTGCGTTTGGCATGGCGCGGCTAGCTTGGGCTAGGTGTGGCTGGCATGATTTTCCATTGGCACGAGGAGGGGAATTAGGGTTTTGTTCGTTGTAACCCTAATTTGAAAAAATACCCCTATTAATTACCGACTACATACATTAAATGTTCTAATAAATGTGTCATCTATGACATTAGGTTATTTGGAGTTTTACGATTTTACCTTTGTTCAAAATCCACCATCAACACCAACGCTCGCGGATCCATTCCAAGCCGCATGATACCTACGGCTCACATTCCAAGCCGATCCAGTGCTAACGGCTCCAAGTCCAAGCCAACCGGTGCTAGCATCTTCCCTTCACACCAAATCTACACTAGCGGCTCCGTTCCACTTAACCCGCAAAGCACCACTCCTTACTTCCCGAAAAGGTTGGGACGATCTTCCCGACCATCTTGCATGATTTACGTTTCGATTCCGTCCTTGTTTGTCACCATCTTATGCTTACCTCGCAACAACGCCCTTGTTCCGAGCTGGGGCGGGACTTAATGTTGATGGTTTTTAGCTTAGTGGGGTTAAGTCGTAAAACCCTAGTCGACATGCTGACGTCACAGACTTAAACGCATTTTATTGAACCCTTTAATATGTTTTGCGAGAAAATTAACCTTTTTTTAATTAATTACTCGATGGGCCAAAACCTAATTCCCACACCCATGTGCCGACGGCAAACCGTGCCCAGCCACCCACCGCGCCAAGGCATGCCAACCATGCTAGCCGAACCAATGGCAAACCGTGCCAGCCACACCTACCACGCAAGGCATGCCAACCATGCTAGCCGCACACCTCGTACAATGGCAAACCGTGCCCGACCCACACCTCCGCGCCAAGGCATGCCAACCATGCTAGCCGCACATGCCAATGGCAAACCGTGACAGCACACCTGCCAAGGCATGGCAAATGCCAATGGCAAACCATGCCAGCCACACCTAAGTTATAAGCCCATGCACGTTCCACAAGCATGACGCATCGCGGGCTCGTTGTCTTAACCATCCACCTAGCAATCATCTTTCCAAGCCATCACGCGCGTCCAACACCATCACGCCAAACCAACTGCCAAGACCGACCAAGCTTCCAAAACCCTTGGAATGCGGGTCCTTCTCTCCAAACCAGATGAGTGTCTCAAAGCTCATCTAGCTGTTATACAACCTCGGTCGAGTCCCAACATGCCAAGACAAACGCGCCACGTGTTAGGAAGTCATGGGCGCACCATGTATCACCGACACACAACTCCACTACTCCATCATTCCACTACCTCCACTTTGACCATAAAACCCATTTCAAAAAAGGGGGCCCCAACACATGGCCTTGGCCTCAACAGCCATGCTAGCCGCACCATGCCAACGGCATGCCCAAATTGTAGCCACACCATGCCAAGCCAAACCGCACCTTGCCTTGGCCATAGCCATGCTAGCCACACCATGTGCCAACGGCATGCCAAACCCTTGGCCCCAACATGCCAAGACAAACTGCACCTTTCCTTGGCCTAGCCATGCTAGCCGCACCATGTGCCAACGGCATGCCAAACCCTTGGCCCCACCATGCCAAGCCAAACCGCACCTTGCCTTGGCCCTAGCCATGCTAGCCGCACCATGTGCCAACGGCATGCCAAACCCTTTGGCCCCACCATGCCAAGCCAACAGCGCCTTGACTTGGCCCTAGCCATGCTAGCCGCACCATGTGCCAATGGTATGCCAAACCCTTGGACCCACCATGCCAAGCCAAACCACACCTTGCCTTGGCCCTAGCCTTGCTAGACGCACCATGTGCCAACGACATGCTAAGCTCTTGGCCCCACCATACCAAACGCACCTAGCCACGCCACCATGCTGGCCTTCCCTACGCGGCTACCAAAACGAAGGCGTGCGACAGTCAACGGTCCCCCTTCAATCCCATGAGAAAATCCTAGCCATCCAAGGTTACCATACAACGCATGGTAACCTTTGGCCCGAAAACCTAAGTTTGGCCATACCAACGGCATGCCAACCTAGTCGCGCCACCATGCTGGCCTTCCCTACACGGCTACCAAAATGAAGGCGTGCGACAATCAACGGTCGCCCTTCAATCCCAGCAGCAAATCCTAGCCATCCAAGGTTACCAGAAAACGCATGGTAACCTTTGGCCCGAAAACCTAAGTTTGGCCACACCAAACCATGCCATGCCAACGGCATGCCAACCTAGCCGCGCTACCATGCTGGCCTTCCCTACATGGCTACCAAAACGAAGGCGGGCGACAATCAACGGTCGCCCTTCAATCCCAGGAGAAAATCCTAGCCATCCAAGGTTACCAGACAACACATGGTAAACTTTGGCCCGAAAACCTAAGTTTGGCCACGCCAAACCATGCCATGCCAACGGCATGTCAACCTAGCCGCGCCACATGCTGGCCTTCCCTATACGGCCACCAAAACGAAAGCGTGCAACGATCAACGGCTACCTCTCATCTTAAGATGAAAAATCTCGACCGTCGGAGGTCACCAAGCTAGCAAGTCTCCCAAGCACGACTTGCCAGGAAACAACAATATGCTACAAGTTTTCCACAAAAATATTCGAGACATCAACACATATCACAAGGCGGGGATCCTCTTTGGGTATTGGTTTGGCGGTTTACACGTGCTGTACACTATGCCAAATCATAAGGATGAGGCGGTTAGTAAATACAGGGAGTTGATGGTGAAATGTTCTTTTTATGGAACATCAATTCCATGCGTTAACGGTTTTATGGAACATCATTTCCATGCATTAACAGTTTTATGGAACATCATTTCCATGCGTTAACGTTACCACCTCCTCCCATTTACTCACCCATTTTTCCATTCCTTAATGAGACCAGAGTACGTTTCACTTCAACTTGTATAAATAGGTCTTACATATTGCCATCGAATAACAAGTTCAATCAGGAGCATACACCACTCAGAAAACGTTTACTAGATTTCCATCTGCTAGCTTCCCACTCTCTAATACAAGTCGTAACACAACTACTCTTCCAGAATCAATTATTCTGGTCTCATCACTTTCCTTGCTTCCTCCCCCAAAACCAACCCATTCTCCTCCACTTTGTGACCGAAGCAAAGTCCGAACGGCCATTTCTTGGTTTAGGGCTGAATTGTACAGATTGATCTCTCGAATCTAAAGTACTCCCTTGCAGTACATTGTTTATGGTTTAAATTCGTTTCTCACCCACACACCCTAAATTACCGAAATCAGCAGAAACCATTTTCACCTACAAACAACAGTCTCCGAGGCAGTTCAGACACGAGATCAGGTACCATACCCAATTTGGATATATCACACCGGCTGAGTGCACTATCTACTCACTAATTAGTACATCTCTCTTATGCTCAGTCACACCAAAATTTAGGTGTGAAAATTAATTACTTGTTGTGGTCTACCGAAGGAAATCTTCCGTAACATAAATACAAAGTACTAGCAAGTAGCAAATTTAATTACATCTCTGCTTTGGGTCATTATTTGTATAATTTAATATTTTCATCTTTGTGTTTTTCTTTCTCTCGTTCCTGTTTATATGAACCTTGCTATCTTTGCTACATCGTTGCAACATGTGACAGATTTGAAGCAGAGAATTGGAAAGGTATAGCGGCACATTTTGATTTTCCTTGAAACTTTGCTTCTCTTTTTTGTATCTTCGTTTTTATTTTAAAAAATTGATTGCCAAATAGTTGTCATTTTCTTCTTTTGATTCTGATGCATAGTTTGCTTGATTGTGAGCAGGTTCCTCGTGTTCCAATTATGTACCACTAGTTATAAGTTCTAAGTACTCGGTTGAGGGGCTACCTGAAGCAACCCTTGGTGGAGGTAAGGCTAGGAGGCTGTCATAATCTTTATTTTCGATCTCTTTACGTCAAACTCATTCATGTTTAGATCATCCAAATACCATAATAACGGTAACAGTTTCGGCACAGCTTGATAGATGAAAAAAAAAGAATCTTTTTGGGCTCCCTGATCCTACCCAAAGACTGAATGAGTCTCCTCTTTTTTGTGGCTCAGCTTGTGTTTTGTTTCCACTGAATTCGGACTTAACTAGTATTTGCAAGTGTGCAATATCTCTTTCTTTTTCGAGCTAAGTTTTTCTTACTAATTTACTTACATTGGGTATTCTCTCTATTTTAAACAACTCCATGATATTAATAACTGAGGATGATTCTCATTAGCAAAGAAAGTGTTCAAAAATTCACGTAGACGATAAAATAGCTTCTGGTGGGGTTTCTAAAACTCAATTTCTTGTTACCGCATATGCTGATAGCACAAAGACATTAAATAATGATAATTATGACTGCATGATTGAAGAAATCAATGGCGCAAGTGAGATGTCATGCGATAGATGATGGAGCACTTGGAAAAGCTTATGTTTCAAGAGGTGAGATGATTAAATGGCCAAAATATTATGCAACTCCTATAGGAAACATCGCAATTAGAGTGGCGAAAAGATGATGGAACAGTTTGAATTCAATTTTAGCAAGAATTTATCTTGTGATTTGTATTTAGAGATTTGAATTTCTTGAATGGTATTTTGGGTAGTTAATATAAATTTAGTTTCACAATTGATTCCTTTAAGATTCGTTTTTGTTTTGAGATTGATTAAACAAAAAAAAGATTGGATACACCAAATCTGAATCGGGATGAATTTTAAATTCACAAAATCTGTATACCTAAATCTGAATCATTAGGATGAAAATGACGTAACGTTCTTGATTTAATTAGTATATTTATTTTTGTGAAATGCACTCCTTATGACAATTACCAACCGTTATTATATCTAACAGTCACTAACTGTGATATTAAGGGCCTCCCATATGACAGAGATGATCCGTTATTATATCTAACGTACCATAACCATGATACTAAATAACAGATTTTGTTCGTGATTGAAAGTCACATATTTTATTCGTCATACTGAATGACGTTCTCTATTTTTCATTTATAAAGAATCACACCAAATAAATAACGGTTCGAATAACAGATCAAAACCGTGATAAATCATGTTTTATAACATACTTCGTTCGTCATTTATAGCCCCTTCTGGACTAGTGTTCGTTCGTCATTTATAGCCCCTTCTGGACTAGTGAGATGCTGCCCCAAAGACGATTTTCCTCTACCATCGACATGTTAGTGGATGCCACCAGCGGACACGGCGTGTTCTCCTTCATGGATGGATATAGCGGCTATAATCATATAAGGATGTATGAGCATGATGCGAGTAAGACAACTTTTCGAACTCCTCTCGGAATTATTATACAGTAATGCCATTCGGTTAATGCCGGTGCAAACGTATCAACACGCTATGACGGCAATCTTCCACGACATGATGCATAAGCAAGTTTACGTGGATGATATAGTAGTCAAATCACAAGCTCGGGCGGCCCACACAAGAGTCTTACGACAAGTGTTCGAAAAGTGACTGCTGAGGGAATCAAAGTGGACCCATCCAAGACCCAAGATATCCTTACGATGCTGCCTCCATGAACTGTGAAGGAACTCCAAAG
This sequence comes from Papaver armeniacum, assembly GCA_023531295.1. Taxonomy (NCBI): domain Eukaryota; kingdom Viridiplantae; phylum Streptophyta; class Magnoliopsida; order Ranunculales; family Papaveraceae; genus Papaver; species Papaver armeniacum. Next base: position 34,766 of record JAJJWW010014167.1, read on the forward strand.
ATTCATGGGTAAGGTGAACTACAGTTTTATACCTGGTTTAGCCCAGCTTGTTGCTTCATTCACCCCTTGTTGAAGAAAGGATCAAGTTTTATCTGGACCGCACTACAACAAGAAGCGTCTCGGAAGATTCAACAAACATTGTCATCTCCAAATCATCATAAAGGTTTCGCCTATTATGCCAGCCCGTACGAGAGCGAGCCCGGGACATCTTCACATACGCTGGAGCCGACGCCTCAAAGGAGCAGCCTCAAGAAGATAGCGATGTCCGCATCATCATGTCGAGAAAGAATCCGCATCTTGGGCGAATCACTCTGTCAGACTTAAGAGGAATGGTTCAGCGAAACAGCGAACATCCAAATGATTATGTCAAGAGGTCCCGAATTCAGGCATTGGAGGGTCACGATCCAAATGTGGATTGAACAACAAGTGGTGTAATTGTGCATCAATAGGATGGTACCTGTCTATCGTGCTTTGTCGAAGAACCTGCGATTTCAGACATCCTCTGAACTCCGTGGAGCTGCTAAACGCTCAGTTGCGACAACACTTGCCCTGCTAGAAAGAACAAGCCTGCCAGTAATGAAGAGCCTTATGATGTTTGTGGAAGCATACATCTCACCAACATGCAATACAACCTTCAGCCTTCTGAAGGGGGCCGTTGAAGCAAAGAAGAGGAAAACCACCGAGATACAACATCCTCGCGCTTCCAAAATCGACAACTCCAGTACCACATGCGCGGCTGCCACAATGATGAAACAACGTACAAGATATTCCATATCTGTATCGACGGCAGAAACATCAATGAGAGACGCTTTTAGAATTTCGTCCCCCGTAGAAGAGGTAGTTGCGTTACCAAAGGAGATTGCACCTAGGACTTAAGAGGTACATACAGATTCTCCATGAAAAGAGCTTCATTATATTTGCATAACCTATTAGTTAAGTCATTCGCATGAAGGAACTTCCCTACTCCTCAAAGACACGATCCAAAGATGATAATGGCAAAAGATCGTGGACTGGGATCAAAGACTCGCCCATCTCAAAGATGGTGAATTTAGAGAGATGCAAGCATGCTATCATTATGATTCCAAGATGTCCAAATACAAGGATATTCTCAAGAGAGCAGACGTACAGTCAAGGACCAGCGATATTCCTGGATGTCTATGAAACGCAACGCAGGCGTAAAGACGGCCTCATGAACCCAGCGTGACAATATTTATGAAGTCGAAGGCTCAGTGGATACTCGTGGGCAAGGGACTGTCTCCCTCTTTTTCATTCCATAAGGCATCATCAAGAAGCTATCGGTTCCATCATTAGATTCTCCCTCTAATAACGAGACAAGCTCTACCACTATATGAAGACCGCAAGTTCGTGCCCGTAGCTGTCACGCCTCTTCCCGCCGTCTCTTCTCGATCACAACTATAGCTAAAAACCGTTGTTCGTTTATTGATACCGATTGCCCCGAGCTTCACCATAGCAACAACCACTACGGACAGAGGTAATCCGAACTTCTGCATATTTTATTTTCCCACGGAGAAGTAATAGAGTCACGGAGGAGAGATGGTGATATCTTTATTATGGTAAACCCAACGACCATACAAGATAGACCATATAAATCACGCTTGGGGACTGAGGCTCAGCATGAAAATCCTTCGCCGTCAGTCAAGGACTTCTTTAGCACAAGAGAGATGGTCAATCAAGGAGCATGTAATTCGCAATGGAAAATTGAACTGAAGAAGAAGCCGCTCGCCAGGAGAAGCCTCTTCAATGCTCTCTTCAGAGGAAGTCGCTTCAACGCTCGCCAAGAGAAGCCTCTTCAATGCTCTCTTCAGAGGAATACGCTTCAACGCTCTCTCCAGGGTCCGCCTCGACGTTCGTTTCAGAAGATGCTTCAACACTCTCTACAAGATCCGATTCGATGTTCGCTCCAGAAGCCGCTTCAACGCTCTCTCCATAAGCCGCTTCAACACGCCTTCCAAAAGCTACATCAACGTTCTCTTTGGGAGATGCTTCAACATCTTTTCAGAAATTGCATCAGCATCCTTTTAAGGATATTCCTGATAGGGCTCGTCCACATCATAGTCGAGGATTATGACATAAACCGACATCATGCTAGGGGAACGCTTACCTGGACGCCTCTTGAACGTGACATGTTCCAAGGACAGGACGACCCATCTCTCCTGGTAACATCTAACTTGGTCTCATAAGTTTTATCTTTATTTGTCACCATCTCATGCCTACCCCACAATAATGCAACCATTATGGGCTAGGCAGGGGACTTAATATTGATGGTGGATTTTAGTTCAGGGCTAAAATTGTAAAACCAAAATTAATGCGCTGACATCCTGCAAAGACTAAAGCCGTTTAAGAAGTGATGAGTGCAGAAAACCTCTTCACTTTATTTCTTTGAAGCAATTCAATAAATACACAAAATTCACCCAGAATGGTACGTGCAACAGCAATCCCAAATATTCTGTGAATTTTACTAGCATTAACAATTAATGCATGATTTGCCTAGTATTTTCCATGCTGTGTTCTCAGCCGAACTCTCATCATTGACATGACATGACGACTGAGAGCTCACTCTCAGCAGAGTAGCACGAATCTCCGTGCCAATATTGAGACATGCATGAAATACCCACACAGGCTACATCACTCTCTGACAGATAGTCTCACATCGACGCGCTTTGGTTAGCCGATCGAGTATGCTTAATTTCCCTAAAGAAAATCTAGACTGTCCAAATCAGTCTCAGAAACGATCACGGCCACACAAGTTGGCCGCGCAATTTAACAAGCCTAGACAAACACTGGCAAGAGTAGGCCATCATCGTGATGACCACCGGCGGGCCCGTTTATGCCCTAGCCGTTCGAACATCACACGAACTCCTCCCAGCACGTCAAACGCCAGCCCTAAAATAGGGTGGTGCGTTTGCTTTGGAAGAAGCTCGACGAGCTTAGACTTTTCAAGGCAGTCTTAAAATCATCACGACCGTCCAACTTCACCAGCCTGGTTGGACGGCCTAGATCATCCCGCGAATGATCAGGGAAGCGCTAACGCACACGTTGGCGGGCCCACTTCTCACCTACCCGATCGGCCTTCTCACGGCAATGTCGTAGAGCAATGAACGTTTGCTCGAAACATGGAGGGCGTGATGCTTTAAAGGGTCGCGGAAATTCCACTAGTGTCTTAAATCGATCACAAACATGGATGGCTTAGATCGCGCCTAGGACCATCGGACAGGTACACATATGTTCACCGTCGGCCCAATATGGGCCCCACACGGTCGGTCTCCCCAAAGGAGGAGCATAGCCTGCCAAACCGCTTAGTTAAAGTCACGCACACGCGACCGGCCCAAAACCCTAATTAGGGTTTGCGGCATGGCATATGTGTCGCAGTTTGATCACGACCATCCATCTTTACCAGCTTGGATGGAGGGTGTAGATATAGACTAAGGAGGTCCAGAGAGCATCAACGTGATCACCGCGGGCCCACCTGTGCGTGTGACCGGCCGGCCTAGGCTAACCATGGCCGAGCGCCTCGAAACGCACGCCCGAAGGTGGTATTTCACGCGGCTTCCAAATCCTTTGCGGCAATGGATTCATGTCGCAAATCGATCACGACCACTCATCTTTGCCAGCCAATTTGACTGGCCTAGATTGCACCTTCATGAGACAAAGTGGTACGGACATGCACACCAGCAGGCCGTCTACACGCATGCCCGGTCGGTCCCACCAAAAACCTTGTCCATGCTCGATTTCGGTCAAGCTAAAGAGTGATGCTTGAGCACCTCTCTAAAGCCCTAAAATCCATCAACGGTCGCAAACATGTGCTGCAGATCATCTCGTCCGTCCAACTTTGCCAGCTTGGTCGGACAACCTAGGCTAAGAGTTAAACATCTAATGAGGCACCTTGGTGATCACCGTCTATCACTCTACCACAGGGAGTGATCGGCCAAGGGATGGATGATAAGCACGTAAGTGCTACATTTTATTCCCGTATTTATATTAGCTATGACTCGATATTTTGACTAATAATACTATTTTAGTGCTTTTGTAGAAAGTACAAGCAAATTCAATCATCCAGATAATAAATTGTTAATTTGGAAGTTAAACGGTGTTTGCGATAACAAGTGCTCAGTGCCAAAGAACCTTGAATGTGGGTGGCCTGGTATTGATGTATATCAACACCTATCAAGGCTCAAGGCTCAAGCCATCTCACGCACGTTATGGAAAGCAAGGATTGTCGTTGCTTTAGCCCGGCCCACTGCGTGGCCTACTCTCCCACCCATCACATGTCGTTGTGGTGTATGCCAACCAATGGAACATCATCTCCTGTTCTTATCAACGTATGCCAACCAATGGAACATCATCTCCTGTTCTTATCAACAACAGAGAGAAGCTTTCAGTCAGCTGCCATTATTTTCATTCATCGTACGAGATGGAGACTTCAAGGGGGAATTTGGTTGCTTCCATGGTGTTGACTACAGGAGAATGAGATTAAATGGGTTGTGTGGACTGATTATGGAAAATGGTGTTGGTGGTTATCCAATGGAGTTAGTTGCAGGTGGAGATTGAATGAGAGTTTTGGTCTTAATTGTGACACGGGAGTGTATGAATGGGGTTCGCATGTCAATAAAAAGCTATAAAAAGGGTTTCGAAATCAGTATCGAACATGCCTTTAGCCACACATAAACTGCACTCCAGTTGCTCAAAGAATTTCCTTAAAGAAGATGGAATCAGTTTCTTAAACCGCCGGGCGAGTGGGATTCATGTTGAATGGAAGAAAGATGGCAAGTGTGCGAGATGGTTTGCTGGTGGTAGTATCCGTGACAACGACATTAATATATTTCTGCGTATTGAAAGTTCTCAGTGAAGAAAAGTGCTCAAGAGTCAGTGAAGATTTGGGGGTATTGTATGTGGACTGAAATTGCATCTGATCTTATTTCTTTAGACCATAAACACACGATGGATGTGTCAGCTGATTTGGGTGAGAAGAACAAATATCTCGAATGGAAGAAGATGGACGCAAGCTATGGCAATCACTGGAATTATCGGTAGTGGAAATAGTTGGCAATGGTGGTGGTTGGTACAGAATCTGGAATTGGTTTTTGTGTGGCCTGAACATGGGATTCATAGCAATTCTTGAGATGGGTTGCTGCTGTTGATTCATGTAAATCAATTGAAGGATGTTGGCTGCTTTGGTCCGAGTGAAGTAAGGGTTTGCCGGAGCTAGTATAACGAGTACTGACGAGATTCAAAAGTTCTTAAGTGAGAAGAATAAGCGATAGGGTGTAGAATACATCCTATTTGCTATCTATTGTTTATGCTTTCTTTGCTATTTTTCTTGTAAATTATGTATTTTACGCTTGTTTTGAGTTTTGTAGCTACTTTGGAGTCACACGGAGGAGAAGAAGAAGAAATTACTCTATTTGAGCCAAAAGGGCAAAAAGGTCATTTTACAGGCAATTGATATATGGAGCCCAGTTAAGGTTAAGGGGCAACCCAATTTGGAGGAGTACTAAAGACAGGCCCAGTCAAGGCTAAGGGGGGTTGTCATCAGGGTACCCCTTATCATATCAGAGGGTGTAATTATCCCTGGGGTGTACCCTAGCCTATACAGTAGGGTACCTTTATCCTATCCGACTCAATCCAACCCTAATAGAGAAGAGGTCTTTCTCTTCTATCACTCACTTCTCACCTGAACCGAGAGAAGAGCCAGAGAATTATTGAGAGCAAAATCGAGGGAGAATCACAGAGAACCTAGTTTACTGTTGCCATTAATAGTGTTCTTGAAGTTCGGTGAAAACGGGTGCCGCTGTGAAGCTCAGGCGAGCTCAAATTTAGGGTTCCAACTGAAGAACCAGAGGAGGGTTCGATCTGAAAATGATTTTGGAAAGGAAAGATGGGTTTTGTTCAATTGAGATAGTAGAGCTGTGTAGATGGTTCTGGTGGTGAAGATGGGATTTCTGTGAAGATTTAAGCCACAGGAAGAGAGATCAGAAACGGGTACTTGAGTTATCTTGAAGTTATGAAGAACACAGAGAAAATGGATGATTGAAGGCTGTCTGAGATCGAGGGTTTGATGATGCCGATGGGTCCTTGTTGATGTTGAAATCAAGAGTTGAGATTAGTGTTCTGTGTTGATGCTACAGTTGACTCAAGAACACAAAAGAGAGGTGGAGTGAATAAAGAAGTGGTCTGAGGCAACAATTGTGAATGAAATGCTGTATTGAAGAATGCTTAGATGTATGTCTTAGGATTTCTTAACAGGTGAAGAAATGAATGGTTCGAAACAACCCGGAAGTCCCGTAATCACCGAAACTCTACCAAATTTCCCTACCCGGCGAGTCAACTCGCAGCTCGCCGAAGACCGATCCCAACCGAGTTCGGTGATCCGGTTAATGAATTAGATCAAGTCACCGAGTAAGGCGACTAACTCAAGAATTGACTCAGCTGAGTAAGCCCAGTTAGCTGAGTCAGAAGCTAACTCGAGTCTGACTCTCCTTCCCCTTTGACCATTGACTAACGGTTGACTGTTAGTTTGACCTAACGGTAACGGAATCTTGACAGAATATTCTCTTACCGGCGGAGAACCTCATGTGGCCGGTGGCGACGGATTCCGGTCAAATTCGGCCATATTACCGCTTTTCCCATGAGCCAAAATTTCCGAAATTTTCTATGGACTTCTCTCATGGGTGTGAAGACTTGGACTAGGAATTGGATGGAGAATTGGGCTCAAATTTGGAAAGAGAAGATGAAGAGTTGAGAAAAGCTTGGATTTGGAAATTGAATTGCTAAAGGAAAAGGGTTCTATTCCTTGGAAGATTTGGAGAATATTGAAGCCTATAAATAGAGAAGTTTTCTACATCTTTTACACACATCTCTACACACACAACACTTTTCTTTTCTTTATTCTTTGTGTGAACTCTTTAGCATGAGTAGCTAATTTTATTATTGATTGAGGATGAATTCCTAGTTCTTAACATATAATTTGATTTTTTGTTTTCAATTCTATCTTGAAGTTTTTCACATAATTATCGTTTGTTTTTACTAATAGGAATGATCTTAATGACATTCATGATTGATTGATAGATTGTTTGGGTGGCCAACTAAATTGATTTGTCAATTTAATCTAAAGCTAGTGAGAGTTAGGAGATAAGTAATCGTTTCTTGACTTTTTACATAAGTAGCAAACACGAGACCTTGCGGAGGGATTCCGTGGAGCAATTGTGTGTGAAAACAACGTTAGCAAGTAGACCTTGATCTAAGAGTCTAACTACTAATATCAACCTAATAAGTTCATAAATCTTAATGCGTTTATTTTTAAATTACATCTTGAGTGATCTACTACTAGGTGGTTTGGTAAATAGAATCCGGTAGTCGAGAACTTCCGTATCCGGTGATACAAGGATTTAGGGGTTTAGCACTGATCTAGCTGCTTTACCTACGGTTGGTGATAATTTGTGACTAATAACAAGTAGAAAAGAACATAACTTGATTCATTGTTTCGTAACGAAGAATGATTCCTTGATCTTGTCTCTCTTATTGCTTTCAACTTTCGATTTTAATTGCTTTGTTTATTTTCTTTTGCTTTTTACACCCCCCTTTCGTGACAATTTTTACAACTAAAATCTCTTGCTCCTCGTGGGAACGAACTTGACTTCCATTATATTATTTTTAATTGAGTGGAAATATTAATTAATTTGATTGCACCTACGACACGCATCAAATTTTGGCGCCGTTGCCGGGGAGCAGCGGATGATTTTAGTTGTTTTTATTTTTCTTTTTGCTTTATTCTTGCTTTGTTGGATTCTATCTAACTTAAGTTTTTGAGAATCTTATTTCAGGTGCCAGTTTTCCATGTATGGTGGACAAGAGCAAGCATATTACAACAATCAATACGGTTTTCAACCTCAACATTATGTCAACTTCCAACCATCCTTAGGATACAGACTTTATGGATATTCTCATACATATCAACAACCTTATGACGGGTATGTAAGTGAACAATCACTAGGAAGGGAGGATAGTAATGCTTCTAAATCTATGTGTGATCTCCTTGGTGCAAGGCAACCTAGTTTGAGGGAACTTGAGAGAAGGTTCTATCAATTGATCGATGAAGGCATAGCATCGGATGAAGAAATTCTTGAAGCTAAAAGAACTTTAAGAATAGAACGTGAAAAACGTTATTATATGGGTTACGATGATGATTTTGAACCTTATGAAAATTATTGTAACAAGGATAAAGTTATTCCAACTCCGGATCATAATAACGATCCTTCACCTATTCAAAAGGAGGAGATTGGGTGTGACTTACCTATTGTTATAAATGGTGTAACACCCTCACAAGAAGATCTTACAATCTATACCGATGAAAATCATTTTAGTGAATGGCCCGATTCCGATGATGAGAATGTTGAAGAGATGATGCTAGAGGATGAAACCACATTCATTGATTTTGTGGAAGACCCAATTGAACTTGCCAATGATTTTAATGATGCCAAGACTTTGGTTAAGGTAGAAAACGGCGAAGAATGGTTGCAAGGTTTAATAGAGGACCACGATATACAATAGGTAAGTAATTCACTTGAATTTTTTAAGGATGAAGAGGATTCTATAATACAAGAGATTGTGCAAGGTTTGTCTAACCCTTTGCATATTGATTCTTCTCCTTTACCTCTTATTGGTTTGAATGTTTGTGCTTCGAAAGTATTTTTGGATGATTTTGTTTCTAGATATCCACCATTGGAAACACTTGATGCTAACACTATGCAGGTTTGCCAAGAAGAATACATGGAAGTTCCCAAATTCTATGTTCTTTATACACTTCCGAGTGTGGACGAGAATAAGTGTGGGGGAAATTTCTATCGGGCGATAACATCATTATTATTTTCTTGTGCTAACATTTGTATGGAGTTATTGTTTGCAAAACAGGTATTATGGGTGGATCCTCAAATTTTCAGATTGTTAGTATATGGGGAATGAATCTTGCAAGAGCTAAGTCGGGCCGTCGACTTTAAAACAAGCGCTTCATGGGAGGCAACCCATCGGTTTTGTATTTCTTATCCTTTTGTTTTTTTTATTTTTGTTATTTGTTTTTCTTGTTTCTTATCATGTTAAAATTTCCCACCTTGACTTTACTAGGAGGATTCAATTACATTGAGGACAATGTAAGGTTTAAGTGTGGGGGAGTGGTTAAGCATGTTTATTAAAAAAATTACAAAAAAATTAAAAAATTAAAAAATTTTGAAAAAAAAAAAAAAAAAAGTTTAGAAACTCCAACTTTTAAAGATTTTAGAGTCACTAGCATACTTCTAGGTATGTTTACATAGAGATTTTGACCGACATAATTGAACTTGGAAATGTCAGAGAACTACATTGATAGGTGTAGAATACACCGTATTTACTATCTAGTAGTTACGCTTTCTTTGCTATTTTTCTTGTGAATTATGTATTTTACGTGTGTTTTTGAGTTATTAGGTACTTTGGAGTCGCACGGAGGAAAAGAATCGGAAATCATTCAAATGGAGCAAAAGGAGTACAAAGGCTAGTTCACGTGCAATCGTTATTGAGAGCCGAGCCTAGCCAGCAATAGGAGACGAATACCGCAGCTTAGTCTAGAGAAGCATGGAGCAAAGAACCTTGGTGGCCCTTAATAATGAGTGGGTGTTTATAGTCAATTCTGGTTACCCCTTATCCTACCAGTTGGGGGTGGATAAATCCTGGTTCTTACATAATACCTAAAACTCGTGAGAAGAAATTTATTTCTTCTTCTTCGTCGATTATTGTCTGTGAGGGCGGCATATCTGAGTTTATCAGGAGGAGAAGGAACAAAGTGAGAAAATGGCACCAGTGATAGGAAATTGAGAGAAATATAAGGAGGTATTGAGAAGATGATTGAGCGATTGATGCTCGAATCGAAGGGGGGGTTCTGAATCCGAACTACTATGGTTGATAAATCGATTAAATTGAAACGGAGACGAGTTGAGAAGAGTATCGAGATGGTGATATTGGGTTTAAGTGCAGATAGGTAAATGTGAGGATTCTCGTTCAATTGAAGTTAGGGTTTGGAGAAGACCCTGTGATGAGCGAAATGATGGTGAGGTCGATGGATCTGTCATAGATTAAATGGGTTTGAGAGATTCAAGTCAGGGAAGTGGCAATCGATGATTTGTTGAGCTAAGGAAGGTGGAATCCGAGATATGTATAAGATGGCGAAGATGTGAATGTTGACAAGTTAGAGCTATGTTGAGGATTGAGCTTGAATTTGAGATGGAGAAGTTTGAATCACAGGCGTGAGAAAATGGGATGCAAGTTAATGGGTCTTGGTATAGTTTTGCAGATTTGAGACGTACAGGCAAAGGATGAAATGTTATGGTTTATGCAGTAATTGTCAAGAGGCTGTGTTGTTGCTTTGAGCTGGTACTAATGGAGTTGCTCCGGGTTCATGGCAGTGAAGTTAGTGGTTTGAGCAGCAGTGAGTGTTTGTGGAGGTGGTCTCGTGGTGTTCAATGTGCGAGAAGATGAGACAGAGAGTGAGTTCTTGCTGCCGAAAGAGGTTTGAAGAGTGGTGCCTTAGATGTATGCTAGAATGAATGAGCTCAAGTCATGAGCTGTGGTTGTTATTTCACAATATATTGGTTCAAGGAATGGCATTGCTGCAGAGTGGAGTGAAGCTCAGGAGGATGCACTGGTGGAGCTACAGCTGGTGTTGATAATTGTGCTAGCAAGTGATGAATCTGAGTGGAATGGCCTGATGGCAGAGGAGCAAATGAGCCTGGTGGCTTGGGAGAGTGAAGCAGATGTGATGCAATTGGCTTGATGGCACTGGTGGTGGTGTTGTTGTTCTGGAGAAGCCAGGGAGGAGATAGTGTGCCTGGTGTTGTGCAGCAATGGACTAACTCAAGTGGCCTGAAGCTGTGCTGTTGCAGATTGTGCACACTGGTTCGACTGAGATGAAGCGAAGAGTGAAGTATCACAGATGCAGTGGCTAACTATGGCTGGGGAGAGGATGAGCAAAAGAGCTGAAAGCAATGTCGTGAGCTGGTGTTGGCCGGGGAATGAAGGCTTTGGGGCTTGAATCGCAATAGGTTGAGTCTGGTCATGTGAGTTGCTATTGGTACTTGTGCTGGTTTTGGTGATTGTATGGGCTGAGATGCAGTGGCAGTATGTTGCAGTTTTAGGGAACTGGAATGAGATGACTTGAATGTGCATGACTGAGAATTGGAAAAGATGGGAAGGAATGCCAGGATTTTGTTTTGGGTTATAGCCATCTTGGCTGAGCATGAATTGATGAAGTACAATGATAGTGCAGCATTTAGCCCTTGCAAATGGCTAGGCCAGAGTGACTCACCCGAGCTGCACTGATCGGGTCCGAGTAGCCATCGACTCATTGAAAGGTGACTCAGTCTCGACTCGGTTGACTCACCCTAACTCGGCGCCGACCGAGTTGACCCTTGACCCCGACCTTGACCGTTCCGACCCGTTGACCGGTGGCCGGCAGACTTTGCCGGTCACCCGAGATAGTTTTCGAGCGACTTTTCCGGCCCAAGTTCGCCGCAATCCCATTTTCCTTTCCGAGCGTTTTTGGGACATAATTTTTACACGGGTTTCTCTCCATGGTGGGCCGGGTGAATTTCCAACTAATGGACTTGAAGACAAAACCTAATTTTGGAAGGAGTATCCTTTATGGAAATTGAGGAATATATAAAAGAGAGGACTTCTATCTTTTAGAGGATTATCTACCACGTTTTATTATCTCTTCTCTACTTTATTCTAGGGTTTAGAACCATGAAGTATTTTCTCTTTCTTCTTGTTATGAACTCCATGAATATGAGTACCTAAGTTTATTATTGGTTATGGAATAGTTGGATTTCACAAAGCATGATTCTTTGATTCAATATATTAGTTTTGTCTCATAATTATCGTTTGCAATTCTCTGGAAATATTGTTTTATGATTGATTGATTGTTTTGTCAAGTTGCAAATTGGTAGAACTTCTAATCACATCTATTGCTAGTTTAGGGTTTATTATACGCAAAAGTGATATTCCTTGGATACAAGTAGCATAATATGATTATAGTTTGTAGTGATATATTCTTATGATCATATGTGAATCGTAACCTTTGTTAAATTGAATTAGTGCGCTTTCCACGTTCGATTGCTTTGATTGGCCTGATTTCATAAAACCTAATGCATCTAGGGAATTAAATTTGATTAATGCTTTTACACGTTAGGTTGTTCCTTTAGGTAGAATTCATATTCGCATCTTTTAATGTGTTTGTTGATGACATGAGGAGATTTGCGGGATATTCTTGCGATCAAGGTATTCTAGGGTCTTTGATAAAAGTTGAGATTAAATATCAATTCTAGTTATTGTGAAAAGCATGTTAGTGAATGAAAACGAAATCCGTAACCAATACTTTCTTATCCTTGATTTTATTTGTTTACTTTTCTTTATTTGTTTTATTTAGTTTATTATTATCACAAAACTACCGGTGTTATTTATAGGGAACCGAAACAATTTGACAACCTAGACCTCTCTGTGGGATCGATCCTTTCTTGCCCTTGCTATATTTATATTTTGAGTAGTAAGAAAGTGTAAATTATTTTTGACGCTACGACAGCGATCAAATTTTACAGCGCCACGGGGAGGCAGGCGGTTGTCACTTGTTTTTGGTTTCTTATTTTTGTTTTGTTTTTTGTTTTTAGTCTTATTTTTATTTTTTCTTATTTTTCCGGGTTTTAACCTTGGTTTGGGAATTATATCTGGTGCTTATTTCTATGGAAGGAGCATATTGGAGCAATCAATACGGGTTTCAACCTCAACAATATGAAAACTACCAATTCCATGGATATAATCAAAACCAATTCATTGGTTATGACCAATATTCCATGGAACCTTATGGTTTTCCTCAACAACCTTATGGCGGGGAACAACCACAAAGATGGGAGGATTCTTATGCTTGTGAACAAAAGGTCTCTAATTTTATAGATAAAGTTTCCAACTTTTTACAAGAGGAATTTAAAAAAGCAAAAGAGACTACAAACGAGCAACTCCAAGAACTTCGTGAAGGTATGGATAGTTTGCGAAGAGGCATTGATCAATACAAGGAAGATATGGATAATTCTAATGTGCATATGGTTTGTGATGAATATTTGATTGATGCTAATGTTGAAAAAGGCCAATCCTTGGGCACTTTCGTGGATAATTGTGTAGTTAATTCAACTCTTGATCTTAATAATGATCATTCACCTATTCAAAAGGATGAGTTAGAGATTAGCAACACTAAATTCAGCGAGGAACAATCTTATGTTGACTATGATAGTGACGGTGATTATGATACATTGCTTGAAACAACTCATGGTGACATCTCCGAGAGTCTTTTTGGGATCAAGATGAAGACGAAGAGGAATATGTCGACACTTGTGTAGATTACTCAAGCATTGATCTTAATAATGATCAAGAGCCTATTCAAAGGGTGGAGCTTGAGGATGATGCATTTTCGAGTGTTCTAAAAAGGTTTCTTATGATAAAATTTGGATCCGCAAAAGAGTATGTGCCTTACAACAAAAAGGAGGAATATGTTGAGAATGAGACCGTTATGACCAATATTGTGGAAGACCCAATTGAGCTTGCAAATGATTGTAATGATGATGTTTATGTCGACACTTTGGTTACGGCAGAAACGGACGAAGAATGGTTGCAAGGTTTGATAGAGGACCATGATATAAAAGAGGTGAATAATTCACTTGAATTTTTCAAGGATGAAGAGGATTCCGTAATACAAGAGATTGTGCAAGGTTTATCTAACCCTTTGCCTATTGTTTCTTCTCCTTTACCTCTTATTGGTTTGAATGTATGTGCTTCGAAAACATTGTTGAATGACTTTGTTTCTCGTTTTTCCGCCATTAGAGAAACTTGATTCTCATACTATGCAGGTTATGGAACAAGAAACCGTGGAAGTACCCGATGTCTATATTCTTTTATACACTTCCAAGTGTGGACAAGAATAAGTGTGGGGAAGCTTTTTATCGGTTCATAGCTTCACTTTTGCTTTATTGTACTAATATTTGTGTGAAGCTAGTGTTTGCAAAACAGGTTCTATGGACGGATCCCCAACTTTTCAGATTGTTGGTGTATGGGGAATGAATCTTGCAAGGATATAGTCGGGCCGACGACTATAAAACAAGCGCTAAGTGGGAGGCAACCCACCGGTTTTGTATTTCTTATCCTTTTGCATTTTATTTTTGTTTCGTTTATTTATTTTTTTTTACTGTTTTCATATCATATTTGCATCCCTATGTTTAATTTCATTGAGTCCGTAATCTATCTTAGAAGAGAATTATGACGAATACCTTTTCGTCAGAAAATTTCAGACTGCGCGTAGTTCAGTCCAGAGACCATAACTGTCAGACCGTTTATCGAAACACTGTGAAATTTTGACACTGTGTAGAAAACACGTAGGTGAACAACTTTTGTGAAATGGAGTTTTTCCAAATTCCTTACCAATTTGCACAGTTTTTGCGTTTTATCTGCTGTTACGTCAGAATTCAGAACTTTCGGTTTTACACATTGAGGACAATGTGAAGTTTAAGTGTGGGGGAGCATTTATATGTTTGTATAGTTTGTTTTTGACACCATTAGTGGATGGAACCATTTTGAATGCAGGAGTTGAGGAACCAATTAACTAAAAGGGAAGAATATAGCTCATAAATCACAAATTAACATGATAGTTGTTACCATATCTCGGAATATCACCATATCACATTCTATTTTTATTTTTTCCATATTTATCTATTGTTCTCTAAGTGCTTTGGTGGGTCACTAAACATCGACGTGTTATTACTGCTAGGATGAAATAGAGTGATTGAGTTACTAGAAAAAGAAAAAAAAATGATGAAAAAATATATATGGAAAAAAAAAAAAAAAAAAAAAGACCGACCAATTAGACCAAACGGAATAAAGAATGACACTTGGGAATAGCAGTATGTGTGAAACGTAGTCCCTGTCTCCGTCGCCTAAACAAGCGTGGAATGCAGGATCCAAGGCAACTATCATGTACTTGCTGACAAGAAGCATGCGCTTGGATCCAAAAGATCTAATCATGCCGAAATGCAAAAAAAAAAAAAAAAAAAAAAAAAAAAAAAAAGAGAAATTGGATCCAGTTTTGATCCAATCATATAAAAAAAAAAAAAAAATAATTTATTATTGTGTTGAATAAAGTCACTCTTGGTTCCCTTGTATATGCCAATTGATTTGATGTAGCATTCAGCACTAAGTAGCTCAATCCAATAGGATTAGGTTCATCTTAGCAGTGACCTTCGTACAGAGATATGGGAAACATCGAACACTTGTGAATATTCGCCAACATCTACATCTATATCCATCTTCTTAATCTTTTCATTGTGATTGTGGTTTGTTAGTTTCCGAGTATTGTGGCTTGTTCGACTATCTAATTGGAGTTTATTTACTAATATTTGAATTGAATTTGCAAGGTACCTCCTCCTGTAGTCATTTTGGATTGCGTTCATTGATTTGTCACGAATAGACGGAGTTTGAAATATAGGTTTTGTGGGTATATCTCTACTAAACCCTCACGAGACTATAACTCGTCCACTAGGGACACCTAGGGGTTTAAAGGCTTGTTATTTATGCTAAAATTAACCGTAGCCTCGACGACACAGAGTTGTTGTATTATTGTTTTGTTTGATTTGCTCGAGGACTAGCAAAGTCTAAGTGTGGGGGAATCGACAGGTGTAGAATACACCGTATTTACTATCTAGTAGTTACGCTTTCTTTGCTATTTTTCTTGTGAATTATGTATTTTACGTGTGTTTTTGAGTTATTAGGTACTTTGGAGTCGCACGGAGGAAAAGAAGCGGAAATCATTTAAATGGAGCAAAAGGAGTACAAAGGCTAGTTCACGTGCTTTGTTATTGAGAGCCGAGCCTAGCCAAAGCAATAGAGACGAATACCGCGGCCTAGTCTAGAGAAGCATGGAGCAAAGAACCTTGGTGGCCCTTAATAATGAGTGGGTGTTTATAGTCAATTCTGGTTACCCCTTATCCTACCGGTGGGGTGGATAAATCTTTGGTTCTTACATAATACCTAAAACTCGTAGAAGAAATTTATTTCTTCTTTCTTCGTCGATTATTGCCGTGAGGGCGGCATATCTGAGTTTATCAGAGGAGAAGGAACAGTGAGAAAATGGCACCAGTGATAGGAAATTGAGAGAAATACAGGGAGGTATTGAGAAGATGATTGAGCGATTGATGCTCGAATCGAAGAGGGGTTTCTGAATCCGAACTACTATGGTTGATAAATCGATTAAATTGAAACGAGACGAGTTGAGAAGAGTATCGAGATGGTGATATTGGGTTTAAGTGCGAGATAGGTAAATGTGAGGATTCGGTTCAATTGAAGTTAGGGTTTGGAGAGAAGACCCTGTGATGAGCAGAAATGATGGTGAGGTCGATGGATCTGTCATAGATTAAATGGGTTTGAGAGATTCAAGTCGGGAAGTGGCAATCGATGAGGTTGTTGAGCTAAGGAAGGTGGAATCCGAGATATGTATAAGACCCGGCGAAGATGTGAATGTTGACAAGTTAGAGCTATGTTGAGGATTGAGCTTGAATTTGAGATGGAGAAGTTTGAATCACGGGCGTGAGAAAATGGGATGCAAGTTAATGGGTCTTGGTATAGTTTTCTTGATTTGAGACGTACGGGCAAAGGATGAAATGTTATGGTTTATGCAAGAATTGTCAAGAGGTGTGTTGTTGCTTTGAGTGGTACTAATGGAGTTGCTCTGGTTCATGGCAGTGAAGTTAGTGGTTTGAAGCAGCTGCAGTGAGTGTTTGTGGAGGTGGTCTGTGGTGTTCAATGTGCAGAAGATGAGACAGAGAGTGAGTTGCTTCTGAAGAGGTTTGAAGAGCTGGTGCCTTAGATGTATGCTAGAATGAATGAGCTCAAGTCATGTGTGAATGGTTGTTATTTCACAAAATAGCAGTTGGTTCAAGGAATGGCATTGCTGCAGAGTGGAGTGAAGCTCGGGAGGATGCACTTGGTGGAGCTACATTTGGTGTTGATAATTGTGCTAGCAAGTGATGAATCTCGAGTGGAATGGCCTGATGGCGAGAGGAGCAAATGAGCCTGGTGGCTTGGGAGAGGAAGCGAGATGTGATGCAATTGGCTTGATGGCACCGGTGGTGGTGTTGTTGTTCGGAGAAGCTGTGGAGGAGATAGTGTGCCTGGTGTTGTGCAGCAATGGACTAACTCAAGTGGCTTTGAAGTTGTCTTTGTTGCAGACAGTACACCGGTTCGACCGAGATGAAGCGAAGAGTGAAGTATCACAGATGCAGTGGCTAACTATGGCTGGGGAGAGGATGAGCAAAAGAGCTGAAAGCAATGTCGTGAGATGGTGTTGGCCGGGGAATGAAGGAGCAGCTGAACTGCAATAGGTTGAGTCTGTCCTTAGAGTTGCTATTGGTACTTGTGCTTGGTTTTGGTGATTGTATGGGCCGAGATGTGGCGTGATGTTGCGCTTTAGGGAACCGGAATTGCGGATGCTAGAACCGGCGGGGTTTAAAGCCGAGATGACTTGAATGTGCATGACGAGAATTGGAAAAGATGGGAAGGAATGTTTGGATTTTGTTTTGGGTTATAGCCATCTTGGTGAGCATGAATTGATGAAGTACAATGATAGTGCAGCATTTAGCCCTTGCAAATGGCTAGGCCGAGTGACTCAATGAGCTGATGATTTGACCGGGTCCGAGTAGCCATCCGACTCGGCTTTGAACAGTGACTCGGGTCGACTCGGTTGACTCACCCTAACTCGGCACTCGACCGAGTTGGACCGCTGCTCGACCTTGACTGTTCGACCGTTGACCGGTGGACCGGCAGACTTTGCCGGTCACTCCGAGATAGTTTTCCAGCGACTTTTCCGGCCAAGTTCCCGCCGCAATCCCGATTTTCCGACGAGCGTTTTTGGGACATAATTTCTACACGGGTTTCTCTCCATGGTGGGCCGGGTGAATTTCCAACTAATGGACTTTGAAGACAAAACCTAATTTTGGAAGGAGTATCCTTTATGGAAATTGAGGAATATATAAAAGAGAGGACTTCTATCTTTTTGAGGGGATCTACCACGTTTTATTATCTCTTCTCTACTTTGTTCTAGGGTTTAGAACCATGAAGTATTTTCTCTTTCTTCTTGTGATGAACTCCATGAATATGAGTACCTAAGTTTATTATTGGTTATGGAATAGTTGGATTTCACAAAGCATGATTCTTTGATTCAATATATTAGTTTTGTCTCATAATTATCGTTTGCAATTCTCTGGAAATATTGTTTTATGATTGATTGATTGTTTTGTCAAGTTGCAAATTGGTAGAACTTCTAATCACATCTATTGCTAGTTTAGGGTTTATTATACGCAAAAGTGATATTCCTTGGATACAAGTAGCATAATATGATTATAGTTTGTAGTGATATATTCTTATGATCATATGTGA
The DNA here is from genome assembly GCA_023531295.1 of Papaver armeniacum. Taxonomy (NCBI): domain Eukaryota; kingdom Viridiplantae; phylum Streptophyta; class Magnoliopsida; order Ranunculales; family Papaveraceae; genus Papaver; species Papaver armeniacum. The sequence goes on from JAJJWW010014167.1 coordinate 53,273, forward strand.
ATCGTAACCTTTGTTAAATTGAATTAGTACGCTTTCCACGTTCGATTGCTTTGATTGGCCTGATTTCATAAAACCTAATGCATCTAGGGAATTAAATTTTATTAGTGCTTTTACACGTTAGGTTGTTCCTTTAGGTAGAATTCATATTCGCATCTTTTAATGTGTTTGTTGATGACATGAGGAGATTTGCGGGATATTCTTGCGATCAAGGTATTCTAGGGTCTTTGATAAAAGTTGAGATTAAATATCAATTCTAGTTATTGTGAAAAGCATGTTAGTGAATGAAAACGAAATCCGTAACCAATACTTTCTTATCCTTGATTTTATTTGTTTACTTTTCTTTATTTGTTTTATTTAGTTTATTATTATCACAAAACTACCGGTGTTATTTATAGGGAACCGAAACAATTTGACAACCTAGACCTCTCTGTGGGATCGATCCTTTCTTGCCCTTGCTATATTTATATTTTGAGTAGTAAGAAAGTGTAAATTATTTTTGACGCTTACGACAGCGATCATACATTCGGATTTCTTGTTTGTTAGAGTGTTAAATAATGGATTTAATCATGCCGGTGATGCGAATTTGGTGCAGGGAGAAATACATTATTAGAGTTGCTGATCAATCATTAGTGGAGACTACCCGTATTCATATCATGTGAGGCACCGACCAGAAATTTTTCCGTCTACTAAAGAGCTTTCTTTTGAGTGTGTGTCATCGTACGTAAATTCTGGGTAGAATGGTGAGCTACCCAACTTCCCACCAATAGAAGCACTACTCTTTGATCTCTTGAGTGCTAATTTTGTCAATCATGAGGGTGACGTCTATAGATGAAAGCCTCCTTCTTGTAGTTCGATTTGCAGTTAGCACCATTCTCTCTCGCGACAACAACGGATCCATAGAAACACCATCATCATCAACAAGGAGCGACATCAAAATCTACAACGAAAGTTGAAAAAGTTCAAGGTTTATAAGCAACGGAACGAGAAAAAGAGCAAATTTCAAATACAAGTAAAGCAACATACAAAGAGCAGATTTTTACATATATGTTGAGGACTTACAATATAATGAGGTAATTTTATATCCAAGTATGAAGACTTATTTATAAGAGCGAAGAAAATTAAAAGGTGAGAATTTTTGAAGTTTATGATTTCAAGACGATACAAGTTGTGAAGAATCAAGTGGTAAAATACTTCTTCCACGGCCATGGTTTATTTTGTATTTAATTTCTCTTGTGTTTCAAAAAAAAAAAAAAAAAAAAAAAAAAAAAAAAAAAAAAAAAAAAAAAGGAGAAAAACAAGAGAAATATTTGTTTTTTAAAATTTATAAGGAAGTTTCAAGCGACAAGGATTCAAGGTAAAGGTTACAAATTGTTAAGGATTTATGAAATTCGAGAATTTATCATCAATAGTTGAAACCGAAGACGAAGACCAAGAAGATAAAGACAAGGAGCGGAAGACGTTTCTATTGGATGCCGTGAGAGTGGTGTTATCATAATTGGCGATCGGATGTGAAGGTGAGTAAGTAATCTCATCCTCGATAATAATGGTTGATTTCCTTTCGTAGAGATCGTTAGAAAAATGGTTTTTCAAAATATTAAAAGATGTGGGTTTTTTAAAAAAAAAAAAAAAAAATTCGGAAGTTGTCCTTCCCACCATTCAACGTGTCGCGGGATTTCTCTCTTCATTCCTACCTGCATACATGTGAGAACCATAAAAAAGCCGTCTTTTTGAGTGCAATTATCATAAAATCCTTTTTGGTGAGGCAGAAGTCGAGGCGAAATGCTTATTGATCGTTTCTCAAACACGCGTTCTCTCATTATGGTGTGGTTATTTCTCACTCAACATTTAAGAATGAGAATATGTTCTTTAGTATTTCTAACTTCTTATTACTAGCATGCAGAAACTCTATGTCCTCATAGCTTTTTGGATGCTTGGGACGCTTGAACGCTTTGAAGTTGTGAGTTTTTAGTTTGATTTGCTCGAGGACTAGCAAAGTCTAAGTGTGGGGGAATTTGATAGGGTGTAGAATACATCCTATTTACTATCTATTGTTTATGCTTTCTTTGCTATTTTTCTTGTAAATTATGTATTTTACGCTTGTTTTGAGTTTTGTAGCTACTTTGGAGTCACACGGAGGAGAAGAAGAAGAAATTACTCTATTTGAGCCAAAAAGGGCAAAAAGGTCATTTTACAGGTGATTGATATATGGAGCCCAGTTAAGGTTAAGGGGCAACCCAATTTGGAGGAGTACTAAAGACAGGCCCAGTCAAGGCTAAGGGGGTTGTCATCGGGGTACCCCTTATCATATCAGAGGGTGTAATTATCCCTGGGGTGTACCCTAGCCTATGCAGTAGGGTACCTTTATCCTATCCGACTCAATCCAACCCTAATAGAGAAGAGGTCTTTCTCTTCTATCACTCACTTCTCACCTGAACCGAGAGAGAAGAGCAGTCATGGCTGCTGTTACTATTCGAGAGCCAGAGAATTATTGAGAGCAAAATCGAGGGAGAATCACAGAGAACCTAGTTTACTGTTGCCATTAATAGTGTTCTTGAAGTTCGGTGAAAACGGGTGCCGCTGTGAAGCTCAGACGAGCTCAAATTTAGGGTTCCAAGGCGAAGAACCAGAGGAGGTTCGGACGAAAATGATTTTGGAAAGGAAAGATGGGTTTTGTTCAATTGAGATAGTAGAGTTGTGTAGATGGTTCTGGTGGTGAAGATGGGATTTCTGTGAAGATTTAAGCCACAGGAAGAGAGATCAGAAACGGGTACTTGAGTTATCTTGAAGTTATGAAGAACACGAGAGAAAATGGATGATTGAAGGCATGCGAGATCGAGGGTTTGATGATGCCGATGGGTCCTTGTTCTTTGTTGAAATCAAGAGTTGAGATTAGTGTTATGTGTTGATGCTACATTGACTCAAGAACACGAAAGCGAGGAGTGAATAAAGAAGTGGTCTCGAGGCAACAATTGTGAATGAAATGATGTATTGAAGAATGCTTAGATGTATGTCTTAGGATTTCTTAACGGTGAAGAAATGAATGGCCCGAAACAAAAAAAGGAAGTCTCGTGTCAGTAGAAACTCGCCAAATTTCCCCTACCCATGCGAGTCAACTCGCAGCCGCCGAAGACCGATCCCAACCGAGTTCGATGACCGATTAGGTTAGTCGAATTAGATCAAGTCGGTAGGAGTAAGCGGCTAACTCGATGAATCGACTCATTGAGTAAGCCCGATTAGGCGAGTCGAAGCTAACTCGAGTCTGACTCTCCTTCCCCTTTGACCATTGACTAACGGTTGACTGTTAGTTTGACCTAACGGTAACGGAATCTTGACAGAATATTCTCTTACCGGCGGAGAACCTCAGGTGGCCGGTGGCGACGGATTCCGGTCAAATTCCGGCCATATTACCAGTTTTCCGGCGAGCCAAAAATTCCAGAATTTTCTATGGACTTCTCTCATGGGTGTGAAGACTTGGACTAGGAATTGGATGGAGAATTGGGCTCAAATTTGGAAAGAGAAGATGAAGAGTTGAGAAAAGCTTGGATTTGGAAATTGAATTGCTAAAGGAAAAGGGTTCTATTCCTTGGAAGATTTGGAGAATATTGAAGCCTATAAATAGAGAAGTTTTCTACATCTTTTACACACACCTCTCTACACACACAACACTTTTCTTTTCTTTATTCTTTGTGTGAACTCTTTAGCATGAGTAGCTAATTTTATTATTGATTGAGGATGAATTCCTAGTTCTTAACATATAATTTGATTTTTTGTTTTCAATTCTATCTTGAAGTTTTTCACATAATTATCGTTTGTTTTTACTAATAGGAATGATCTTAATGACATTCATGATTGATTGATAGATTGTTTGGGTGGCCAACTAAATTGATTTGTCAATTTAATCTAAAGCTAGTGAGAGTTAGGAGATAAGTAATCGTTTCTTGACTTTTTACATAAGTAGCAAACACGAGACCTTGCGGAGGGATTCCGTGGAGCAATTGTGTGTGAAAACAACGTTAGCAAGTAGACCTTGATCTAAGAGTCTAACTACTAATATCAACCTAATAAGTTCATAAATCTTAATGCGTTTATTTTAAATTACATCTTGAGTGATCTACTACTAGGTGGTTTGGTAAATAGAATCCGGTAGTCGAGAACTTCCGTATCCAGTGATACAAGTATTTAGGGGTTTAGCACTGATCTAGCTGCTTTACCTACGGTTGGTGATAATTTGTGACTAATAACAAGTAGAAAAGAACATAACTTGATTCATTGTTTCGTAACGAAGAATGATTCCTTGATCTTGTCTCTCTTATTGCTTTCAACTTTCGATTTTAATTGTTTTGTTTATTTTCTTTTGCTTTTTACACCCCCCTTTCGTGACAATTTTTACAACTAAAATCTCTTGCTCCTCGTGGGAACGAACTTGACATCCATTATATTATTTTTAATTGAGTGGAAATATTAATTAATTTGATTGCACCTACGACACGCATCAATAACTGGTGTTGTGCTCAAGTTTGAGCTACAAAGCTAATGGTGGTGATGGTTCAGCGACTTTAATGGAGATGATTGAGCTTCTGCCATCAGTACAAGGCAGAAAAGTGTTGAATGGAATTACAGATGACGAGCTCGAGAAGGCGTTTGCTGGATTGGCTTTGTACGACCAAAGTGGAACTGGTGATGTTGCTTAATGGAAGTTGGATGTTGGTTCTAGTGAAGGTGAAGCTACAGGATAATTGTTCAGTTAGCTGGATTTCCATCGAGAGAAAACATATGGGAGTTGACTGAAGCTGTGGTCGAACAGGAAAGCTTCGGAAAGAGATTGGAGATTGGTTGATGGTATTTCAGGGTTAGTCATTTAGTCATGCGCTATGCCATCGGTGGATGGAGGGTCGGAGAATGTAAAGTGGTGTTGTGCTTGACTTTGGGAAGGAGTTGGTGCTACGGCTGAGAAGAGATTTGGTATTCTGTCTCGTATGGAATTTTAGTTCAAAGTATGGAAACAAAATCTCTTGATTTGAATGAGTATGAAATGGATTTTGAGTACGGTGGTGTCATAAGGGATGATGTGGCACGCTCTCATTGGCTGGTAGTATATTTGTGACGTAAAGAAGAAAAGAAATAAAAAGGACGGAAATATTCAAGGTAAAGGGGGGCGGCTGCAGAGCTGAGAAGAGGAGAAAACAAGGGTTTGCAGTTTTGATTTTATTTTCTCCATGGTTGGCTAAATCGTTTGTTAGGTTTTAGATTGAAACCAATTTATTTATATAGACTCTACGATGATATTTCTAATAATGATTCATTGATTAATGATTTGTCTTCATATAGCTTGGTGTTTTATCGTTCATGTGATTTTCTTGATTATTTATGCTTTTGAATTGATATTTCGTGCTTCGGTTAAATCCCTAGACGTGGTATGCAAGGATAGATAGGTAATGCTTTAGGATCGCTACATACGAAGCGAAGGAAGATTCTGAATGGAGAAACTATATTTTAGAATTTAATATAACATCTTCCGGGACATGAGATTGATTTCAAAATTTGTCTTGAGTAATAAATAGAGATTAGTAGAGTTTTATATGATTGAATCGGTGGAAATCGAAAACCCTAACAACCCTTTCTCATTTTGGTTACGTCTTTGTTATTTATTATTTCATTTTGTCCGAATTTCTGAAAACTCTCAAAAAAAACATCATATTGCGATTACTTAGTTTTTGGTATTAGTTGGTAGAGTATTTCACACTCCCTGTGGGAACGAACTGTACTTGCCATTGTCTACTAGTTAGACGATGTGCACTTGCAGTATTATTATTGTAGGTTTCAGAACCTACCAATGGCCCGCCCAAGCGGCCTTCAAACGATCCCTTGAAGATGTTTGAACATGCTGCTATTTTAAGACGCTTAATCCGCGACTTACTCCATTAAGCTTTAAAACAGCGATGCTTCATACATATTAATTGTATTCGATGCATTACATGCATAAAATATACACGATATTTCATGAATATCGATTTCCTAAATAACTTAGTTATTTAACCTAATAGCATCACGTGCTATTTCCTGCGGGTCCCACGACTTGAACCACTCACTCGAGACATCAAACATGTCACAAACTGGGGGATACTCACTGGGGTATTGGTCTGGCGGTTTACAGCGTGCAGCGTGCAACGCGCCATTACAAGAACGTGTCAGGAAGAGTGGACGGTTAACAGTGATGAGGGAAGTGGGCAAAGGTGTGATCATGTAACAATCAACACTCCGACACGACCCCACTACTCCATCATTTCACCTCCTCCACTTCCTATGAGATGAGGGTTGCGCTCAATGACTTGTATAAATAGGTCTTTCACCTATTTCCAAACAACACAGACGAACACAGAAAAAACTAAGTGTTGTCATCCGTATCCAGAAATCACCATTCTGATACAAGTCATAAACAGCCAACACCTTCACAATCTCAACACCTTCTTCGCTTCCCTCCCTAAGATCAACCCCATCTCCTTCACTTTGTGACCGAAGCAAGTATGGAACGGCCATTTCTTGGTTTAGGCCAGAATTGTACAGATTGATCTCTCGAATCAAAAGCACTCCCGTGCAGTGCATTTGTTTAGGGTTTAGATTTGTTTCTCATCCACACACACCCAAATTTACCAAAAACCGCAGAAATAGTTTTCACCCATAAACAGTTGTGCATCATCTTTATAGTTCTCATTTGAGTGCAACGAGTTGTACCACATCCACTCTTGACTTCAAAATCAAACTTCAAAAGCGATCGGTGAACTCCTACTTTGCCATTTGTCTTTGTAGAGTGATTAACGGGGATTACAAGAACTTCCAGTTGTCGGGCATGTGGAGTATGAAATCAACCACAAGCTTTTTTTCCTCGCCCGATGATATTGTTCTTCACATAGTACCGCAATCAATATTTTGTTGGAAAATAAAATGAATTAGGTACACCTAAATCAGACCGGAAAACTAACAAGCATGTACACTACTACATATCAAACATATGTATGATATAGATGTATCCATGACATATGATACGGGCATACAACTATGTACACACCTAAGTAAATCTAACAATCAAGCATCCATGGAAACACTTAACAAAGAGCATGTATCAATCATATAGCATCTTTGGTGTATATCTATGTCCACTCTAAAGAAATCTACAAACACATAGAACACGCCATGTCAATCGGGTGTACTAGTATGTACACATCATTAAAGTATCTATATATGACATTTTTGATTTGTTTTTGAGAAACTTACACATGCGGTAGGACTCATTATTTCACATCTCATGTACCTCGATTATACGGATGACGAAAGCTATCTCTCGAGCATTGATGTGCAACGTCGATGGATGTAGAACTGCAGTACCTCTTGGTCCCGGATATTTGTTGAACATGAGTTCACGAAGTACTTTTCCCACAATCATAATTTGTTCCCTGACTCTTGTATCTTCGAGTACTGTTAGTTCCCAAGCTACAGAGCTGCAGAATCATAAAGGAAATGTTAACATGGTGTACATAATGGTGCACATACCTTTTTTTCAATAAGATTCAATCATTCGTATAGTGCGAGGTATTGTTTTCTGAACTTACCCCAGGCTTGCATAGTCGAAGAATTTTTGTATCCCTTTTTTTGTCTTGTCCTGGTTCCATGGCCTTGTATAGTGGTGATTGACGAACATCTGGCAATGGGCGAGGAGGATGATACTTATTTTCATTTCTCCTTTTTGGTGCAGGATAGCCTGGTTCATCTCCCTCTTTGATCCCCTTGCCTTTTTGATCCACTTTCATCCTAACTTGTCTGGTTTTACCCTCGGCGGTGAAGTCAGGAGGTAGTTTTTTTTTGCAGCTCTCTTTGGTGGTGTCTTGGACAACTTGCCAACCACTTTTGTCTTCAACATCCCTTTTTCCTTCATCTTCCCTGCTCTTGTCCTCACTGGTGTCATCTTCTCTTCTTCTACCTCTTGGATTCTAAAAAATGCAGTAGGATTTTGTTGGATGAACTGCACTGCTTCAGCAATGATCATTTTTTGTACATCTTCATTGGATAATGATTTTTGCGAAGACTCTTCTTTTGGATCTTCTTGGCTCAAAAATGAAAAGCTTGGACAATCGTGTCGGAACATGGTTGCCATCTTTTCCTTCACTTCAGATGGTGTCGTTCTGTAACAAGCTTTTCAAACACAGTTTTAGACAAGTTATCTAGAAGGCCCTCAATTGATGTATAAGTCTCCTTCTCTGTCTCTTCTCCTTGTGTGAGTAAAAGAACATCTTCTTCAACCGGCAACATGCCTTCAGGGTCCACCTGAGATATAGCTTGAACTGCGATTATCGTAGCTTCATCAATTTTAGCAGTTTGAGTGGTATTCCTCATATCCTGGTTATCAAGGTCCATCTGGTCTTGTTGATCTTCATTTGTCTTTGGCAGAGAAGTGCTGAAAAAAATGCAATTTTGTTAGGTTGTACAAAGTTATACACTATTGTACACACACACACACACACACACACACACACACACACACACACACACAAGAAATCACTAAGGTGTACATGTTGGTACAAACGAGAAAATGAAATGAAATGCGAGTGACATTATTTTCTTTATACCTCGGCTTGTTACACACACAAGAAATCACTAAGGTGTACATGTTGGTACACACGTAAAAATGAAATGAAATGCGAGATGACATTATTTTCTTTATACCTCGGCTTGTTAGAAGTTTCAGACTCAACTCCTAGGCTTGTTCCATCCTTGTCATCCTCTTCTTCATTTGACTATGACAGAGGCATGCTGAGAAATACAATTTTATTTGATTTTTATCAGTGGTGTCCAAGTATCTATATTTACAAAAAAATGAAAAGAAATGCGAGCTTAGATCATCATACCTCGGCTTGTTAGCAGTTTCAGACTCAACTTCTTTGTCATATTCACTTCCATCCTCCATATCCTTTTCTTCATTTCCCTCATTGGTCTTTGATGAACTAGATCTAAAATATGCAAGTTTTGAGAAAAGGTATGAGTTTTAGCAAACTGGTGTACAACTATGTACACACATAAAGAATATAAAAAGAAATGACTGCCAAATTTAATAAAAGTGATGTTATACCTCAGCTTTTAAGGAGTTTCAGATGGAACTTCATTCTGTTGGGATTCAGTTCTATCCTCCTCTTCACCACCTTTGCTACCCTTTTTGTCATTTTCATCATCATGTAGATCACCACCTTTCCCACCCTCCTCCCCCTCCTCCTCCTCATCCTCCTTCTCCTCCTCCTCCTCATCATCATCTCTATCATCAGGTAGATCACCACCTTTGCCACCCTCCTCCTCATTATCATCATCCTCACCTTCCTCCTCATCGTCATCATCACTATCATCATCATCACGGTCATCCACATCACCACCTTTGCCACTTTTCTCACCTTTCTCAATTTCCTCCTCATGCTCATCATCATCATGTTCATCCTTACTTTTTAATGCTTTGTTAAATGAAATGATTTCTTGCAATGTGTCAACAACTAAATCAACAAGATCCTTATCATTTTGTACATTACTCAGATCAGTTGCATGATTTTTTTTGCTTTTTTCTTCACTGAAGCTCATAAGCTTTTCATGTTTAACCTGCAAGTCATAAAGCTCTTCCAATACTTCATCTCTTTGATGTAGTGCTTTGTCTGACTTTTCTTTCAAGTGCATCCGTGTTATTTTCTTTCCTATTCCTTTCGTACTCATCCATAACTGCTTTTTGTTCATCACCGCAAGCTTTTACCCATTGCAGTTTGTATCTAAAAACATGCCAAAGTATCAATATAGATCACAGGTGTACATCTTTTTACACTTGTGTTACAGGTGTATATTGTTGTACATGCACATGATAAAATTCAAATTTTTGTCACCATTTTGTACACCTTATCAAGGTGTATATTAATGTACGCATGTAGGAAGAAATCACTATCGTAATAAAGTTATTAAGTTACCTTTTTCATAGCTTCATTAATGTCTTTCTCGATTGTTGTACTGATGTCACTTATTACCCACCTTAGAAACCTTGGGAAACCTTGTTCATTGCTTGGTGTCATGTTGTTGTTGTGTTCAGCAAACCAATACTGCATTAACAAACAGGTAAAGAGTTAGAAATGTTAGGACCCAACAAATACAATGAACCAAAGCATGTAAATTGGTACAACTTAAAACTGGTGTAAAACAATGTACACATGTAAACTCACCAATAGGTATACCATACAACCATTAACTCTAAGTGGTGAGTCGATATGTTTCCTAGTGCTATCCATTAGATATTTATGTATATGAACTGGTCAGTTGGTTTTTTTCATTCTATCCAATGATTCAGTTGGTTTTTTTCATTCTATCCAATGATTCAAAGTAGGTAAGCGCGCTTCCATTTATTGTGGTAAAAAAAACAGTGATGCACAGGTACATCCCAAACAACACTACCAAGTCCTCAGCATTTCTTTCAATCTCTCTATCCAACTTTGGTTTTAACTTCATTATACGCAAGATTTCATTCTCCACATCTAGTTTCCCCAACTTAGTTGGATCCTTCAGTTTCATTCAGGTTATCAGTGAACCATATCTCATCTCAGCTCTAGTTTTGGTACATTCTCCTTCCATATGTTATGATGCCACCATATGTAATCCAAAAATTAAAAACAAATCTTCTGGCATACTTTCTACCTCCACAAACTTTTTCTCCTCGGAAGTATTGAAAACGAAAACATTTCCCCCTGAATTATCATGGCGCAACTGGTTCACAACCTTCAAGATTGATTATGGATTCTTGAACCACACATCTCTCTTGTTCTCCTTTATCTTTTCTGATTTTTTCTCCTCTTTCTTTTCAGCTTTCTTGTGAACAAAGACATCTAATATAGGCTAAAAAGGGCTCTCCTTTTGCTTCTCTAACTGAAAGTCAATGAACCAGACTTTTTCAGGATCCTTTTCCTTACTTCTACATCCTCCTCAAGCTTCTTGTTCACAAACTCACTGATTGCATGAAAACCTGATCTATAAGGTTTGTTTGTATCTACGAAAATAGACAAATGGGAATAAGAAAATAGAAGCACAACATATAATACTCATACAAAAATGTTGGTGTACAAACCAGTACAATGCTACAGAAATATAACAAGAGCAACAATAATTCACATACAACACACCATATATCACTATAACACCATGATGGTGTAAAAATCTGACACTCCTACGAAACATCTTTAAAACACATACAACATACCATGAATCATAAAGAATAGAATTCTTGTGTACAAATTTGTACACATAACGAAAATGAAACAACTCCATAACACATATAACATGCCAGAACACATATAGAAGAAATCTCACAAAAATTGCTCAAAAAAAGAACATGAAATGAACTGCCATATATTTCAACAAATGGTGGTGTACTAGTATGTACACGCATTATGCATGGCGGTGTACAAGTATGTACACATATACAAGAAATCTCACAAAAATTGCTCAAAAACAGACGAAACATGAAATGAACTACAACAACATGGTGGTGTACTGGATCTGTACACATATAAAAGAAATCTCACAAAAATTGCTCAAAACAGATGTAACTGGACTTGAATTGTTACCTTTTTTTCTTTTAACAGATGTTGAAGGCTTTGAAGTCTTTGGAGGCTTTCAAGGATTTGAAGTCTTTGATTTTTTCTTAGGTGGTGATGTTTTTGAAGTTTCTGGTACTGAAATTGATGTTGAATCTTGCAATGCTCTCTTCGATCTCGTCCTTGGTACTTTGAAATTGATGTTGATTTTCAAATTTCTTATCCGCAACCGATGGAGTTGGGGATGAAATTGATGTTGAATATTTTAATGCTGACTTTGATCTCGTTCTTGGTGATGTTGATTTTTGAATTTTTCTTCTACCGCAACCGATGGATTTTCTTCTTCGCTTGATGTTGAATCTTCCACCTTGTTGGTGGTGCGTTTGTCTTTGAAACTGTTTTTTTTCCTTTCACCATGATGTTGCGATCTTGCATTCATCTAGGTGTTTTGATTAGTAATATTTTAGGGTTTTGATTAAATGTTTTCAATAGTTTGAAGAATTTTCTAGGGTTTGTCCGCAAAATTTGTTCTGAAGTTCTTTTGATTTTTTTCTTCTGATTTTAGTCTGAAAAAGCACAATGTTGGATTTAATGTTTTGTCCGTTACGCCGCAGTTTTTAATCAGTTTTTTATTCAAGCCAACGTGTCGCAACCACGTTCATTGTGTCAGTTACAAAACTGATTCTTTTTCATTGCACGTGTGCTTTATTAAAAGCGTGCGAAGGATAGCACTGTCTTTACACATTTTCAAATTAATTTTGGCCTAAGTTGTTCCTAGTCGGATCGGGGTGGACTAATACGTATATTTGGGGGCGGTTTTGGACTGAACCGATTTTTTCCCTTAGTTAATTCATCGGCAGACTTATTAGTTATTGCCGACTGACCTTATTGATGTTGTTACAACTCAAGCTAACAAAAGACTTTAAATAAAACATCTTTTTGGGTATTTCAGTTTTGCCTGGCATTTTAGGGGCGACCCCGAAAGAATTAGGGGCGACACAAAAAGACAAAAAAGGTCACCCAAACGTAAAATGTAGTCATCCCTTATCTCCCATTTTTTTAATGGCCAAACTACCCTTTATAATCGGCAGATAACTTCACAATTGGGAAGTTAATCCACAATCGGGAGTTAATTTAGTTTATATAACTTCTGAATATAAAGTATCCCCAAAATAAAATCCTCTATCTTTTGAATTTTGATTATCCTATAATCGGTAGTAAAAAAAATTATATTGACTCCCGATTAAAGTAGATCTTTGGCTAAAATGCTACCATGATCGGTAGTGAATTTAGTTTATTTAACTCCCGAATATAGAGTAGCCCCAAAATAAGATTTTGCAAAAATTCTCAATTTTTTGAATTTTGGTTGAGCCTATAATCGGTAGTAAATGAAGGTATCCTGACTTCCGATTATACAGTGGCTCTCTTTGCAAATATCCTACTATAATCGGCAGGCAAGGTAGTTCATATAACTACCAAATATAGAGTTGCCCCAAAATGTGATTTTGCAAAAATCCTCAATTTTTTGAATTTTGGTTGAGCCTATAATCGGTAGTAAATGAAGTTATCATGACTTCCGATTATACAGTGACTTTCTTTGAAAATATCCTACTATAATCGGCAGTCAAGGTAGTTCATATCACTACCGAATATAGAGTTGCCCCAATATGTGATTTTGCAAAAATCCTCAATTTTTTGAATTTTGGTTAAGCCTATAATCGGTAGTAAATGAAGTTATCCTGACTTCCGATTATACAGTGTCTCTCTTTGAAAATATCCTACTATAATCGGCAGTCAAGGTAGTTCATATCACTACCGAATATAGAGTTGCCCCAAAATGTGATTTTGCAAAAATCCTCAATTTTTTGAATTTTGGTTGAGCCTATAATCGGTAGTAAATGAAGGTATCCTGACTTCCGATTATACAGTGACTCTCTTTGCAAATATCCTACCATAATCGGTAGTCAAGGTGGTTCATATAACTACCGAATATAGAGTTGCCCCAAAATGTGATTTTGCCAAAATCATCTATTTTTTGAATTTTGGTTGAGCCTATAATCGGTAGTAGATGAGGTAAAATCCTGACTTCCGATTGTACAATGGCTCTCTTTGCAAATATTCAACCATATTCGGTAGTCAAAATAGTTTATATAACTACCGAATACAGAGTAGCCCCGAAACGAGACTTTACAAAAATCCTTTTTTTTTTTTTGATTGAGCCTATAATCGGTAGTATATGAATTTATCGTTAACTTCCGATTAATAGTAGCCCCAAATACGCATTTAGCACAAATTTATATCAATCGGTAGTATCTTTGTGTTACTTAACTACCGATTTAATATTAACAATCAGACACAAAATAGCTGCCGATTACGAAAGGACATTAACGTATTCTTCTATCTTTTGGACATTCCTTAACCTTGGCTATGGGTTGGGAATAAAAAAATCGTCCCTAATTTTTTTGGGGTCGTCCCTAAAAATGCCAGGCAGTTTTGTGCTCCCTGGGGCCATGTATTTGTTTCTGTTGGCATTCCACCTTACAAATCAGCCATTTGTAAAACCATCACCACTGTAATGTCATTCCCACATTAGAGTATGTAAGTGGGCATCACTCCGCATCAGGAAGGCAGCGAGTGTTAAAGTCTTAAAGATGTACAATTGTACATCGTTATAATGACCTGGCTATAGTTCTGAAACATACCCTGGATACAATGGGCCAGGCTTAGTGTGGTGGCTTTACTTGGAAGTGAAAACTACAGACAAACTCATTTTTCATTGGGTCCAGGCATTTTTCATTTTGGGGCATACAATAAAATTTGTGAGTGGCCATAATGATTACTTGCCTAGAAGTGACATTACTACTACCCTTTCACTTAATCCCTCCCACTAATTAACTACCCTACTAATTAAACCCTCCCACTAATTAACCATTATTAATATAACAATTTTTTTAAAAGTTTTTAAAACCAAAAATATCTTCTCTCAAAAAACTGATTAAACACATACATGGCACCTCGTGTTAACCCTGGTGTTGAATCGAAGCATTTCAATCTAGGGCATTTGGAAAAGATGGAGATGAAGTGGTTAGTGGATCGATTGGTGGTGGAGAGGGAGAAGGCGATTCTTTAAAATTGCACATAGAAAGGTATTTCCCACAAACCCATTGTTTATTTTTTTATTTCGTTGATTTATGACAAAAATTAAAAATGCCATAAAATTTTGTATGCAGAACTTAAATACCATTTGCTCCCTGTTGGGTTCATTGTTCGGCTCATTGTGATTAATATCGAATGTATTTGACCATGGCTGCATTTGGGCACCTTGTTCGGCTCATATTGATAAATATCATTCCACCTGGCCAATAGCTTCCTCAAATCAGTTATCAAATTGTGTAGTAGAATCATATTTATTTAATTTGTAAAACCATCAGGAAAATTATGGAACCACGGGAAAGGAGTTGTTAATGTCATTACCCGGTGGGACATTAAACAAAGGGAAAGGAGAAGGCTCAAGTGGGTGAAGAGGAGAATGTATCACGCGGGTCGTGTGAACGCATCAGTTTGGAAGGCACACTTTCAGTACACTTAGTTTGTTATGTTTTGTTAAATACACTTGTTTGGTTTAGTACCTTAAATCATGTTTTAATGTAATTTTGATGTTTTATACAATTGTACATCGTTATAATGATCCCTGGAAGGCTAGTTATAGCTTTCTTTCAACTCATTCGGTGAAAGGTGAAACATGACCGTTCTTATTGGTCAATGGGCTTGTGGGAAGCATAAGGCGAATTAGTGTGGTGGCTGAAAAGTTCGGCTAGTTCAGACAAACATGGATTCGGCACTAATTTTCATAAGATTTTCTTGTGAAACCATCACGTCCAGAAATATGAAGGCGCGCACCCACTTTTTTTTTAGGGAAAAATTCCATGTACTTCTTAGGTTTCGGAACATCTTGAGCAAAATTATTGATCTCCATCGTAATTGATATATCTTTATGTGATGAGATGTTATATGTTTATCTTTAAAAAGAAAATTATTATCCTAAATTACTCTAACAACAATCATTCTAATTAATCCGATTAACACTAATTTCTTCGAAGGGTATTTTTATTTTTTCTCTTTTTGTCTTTTCTCCTCCATTTCGGACCCAGATCCGTACTCTTCTTCTTTCTTCTTATTCTCTCTTTCTCCTCCATTTCCAGATCCGATCTACAAAAAATACCTCAACTGACAGAACTCAGAACGCAAATTTGAAGTTTCGACCCAATGAGAATGCCTCGTACCTCAACAGCAACTCCGGCAACAACAACGAATAACGAATCAGGATTCCGCGATGCAGAATCAGGATTCCGAACAAAACCCATCTCAGAAATCCGAACAACTATGGGGGTGTTCATTAAGCCGAGAAGATGGTGAAGAAATGTATTTTTACTGCTATTCAGTAAACGATGGAATAAAGGTGGTGTCATCTGGATATGAGCTCGAGTTGGACAAAAATTGAACATGAAAACAAGATGATGAAGTTGTTGATTTGAATGAATGTTTGATGTGTTAGGAAGAATGGGTGTTTATTGAATGTTGTGTGTGAATTTAATGATTGCAGGGATGGGAGATATTGAATGATACAAATCAATGGCACAATTATCTCTCCATTGTCAGTCACACATAAAAGGTGTTTGACGAAACTGTTGCTACTGATAAGATTAATGGAGATGAAGATAAGGTACCCATGTTTATTTTTCTTAATTGCTTTTTTTTTTTTATGTGTCATTGGGAGATTCGGGATTTGAATTGTTATTTTTGATGCCACAAATTGGGGTTCTGCTAACTGTTTGGAGATGAATTTGGATAGATCTTTATTCGCAAATAAAAATGTATTATTGCAGTTTATCCACTTTTCTTGTCCTGTATTGCATGACCTAACTGTAAGATAAACTGCAAGCTACTTGAATTTCCTTTTGTTGTCTAATTAATGTAGACTAAAGACCCTATTGTGTTAGGGTGTCGTATTTAATGGCTGCACTTCCACTACTGTTTAGTTGATGTAAACATTCGCCCATGTGATTACAAAAAATCTTTTACTTGTTCATGCTAATTATGAGTTAGATTATAACTTACAACTTAAACATCAATTTTTTTTTATATACACACTAAAATCAACCAAAACAATGGTTACATAACTTATTATAGATGCATAACTTTGTTATGCAGATGCATAATTTGTTATGCAGTCGAGAAAATGGTTGCATAATTCGTTATGCGTCGCGCAGAATGTGTTATGCATCTTTTTGGCTATGATAATGGTTATGTAGTCGGTTTTGAAATTTTGCCTAAAATGATGATCACCTCCGATTTTTTCATGAAAAACAAAAATTTGATATTGTTGTTTGTACCACAAGTAGCTCTCTTAAAAGATTTCCAACGATATAAAATTTGTAAAATTCCAAGTAGCGGATTTTTAGATATGTTATATCCAAAGGTTGCGTTCTTAATTATACCTCGATGCATAACCCGTCATGCGGATGCATAATCCGTCATGCAGATATTTTTAATAATTTCATATAATTATGGGTGTCATGGTACCTAAAATTAATTGTGGGCCTGACAATAAGAATATTATTTTTTTTGGGCCTGCGCCTAATTTTCCCGGCTTGGAAATAATGCGTTATGACCTTCCAAACTCCAAAGGATAAATGGAACATGTCACGACGTCAATTCCAACGTATAAGAATCCATGATGAAGATAATTAAACACAGCCGATTAACATGAGTGTTATCGTTATCTACCTTCAAATCTTGTATAATGAATGAAGGAGATGTACTGAACCAACTACAATATTATTAGTTCTGACATATTCGATCCAAGAAAAAGTTTGCATTCCAGTATCCCATCCCAATTGATGCGTCTGAGTTCAGTGAAATTACTTTTCCTTGCAAGTTGCCCGTCTAGCTCAGTTGGTAGAGCTCAAGGCTCTTAACCTTGTGGTCGTGGGGCCCCACGGTGGGCGTTGATTTTTTTCTGTCCCCCACAGGCCACTGCAGTGCAGTGATGGTAGAATCTGTACTTGAGCTGTTTTTTTTTTTTTTTTGGTTGGCCTTGTTTCTTTCTCAAGATTAAAAATTAAAACTATAAAAATGTGTCATCTTCCTTTCTCCATAAACAGGTTGCTAGCAGCTAGCATTCTATATCAACTACATTTTCGAGACTAAAACAACACCATTATATCCACCACACAAGAATTTATCATCTATAAGCTAACCTATTTAAGAACATCACAAAAAGGTACATTTTGTTGGAAAACTGGGTTGCAATAGAAGATGAAAGAACACAGGAAGAGATTGTTGT
The DNA here is from genome assembly GCA_023531295.1 of Papaver armeniacum. Classification (NCBI taxonomy): domain Eukaryota; kingdom Viridiplantae; phylum Streptophyta; class Magnoliopsida; order Ranunculales; family Papaveraceae; genus Papaver; species Papaver armeniacum. Next base: position 71,222 of record JAJJWW010014167.1, read on the forward strand.
ACTCCAAACTTTCAAGGCTCATACGATTTCTTTTAGACAATTATTTCTACCCTCCTAATAAATTGGCGATTACAACAGGTATGTGAAATAATGCCTTCAGGATACAATGAAAGCCCTACAACGGAAATTGAATTCAAGGTTTGTACCCCTTGATTCAATCAAGAACACATGTAAACAGAAAACTTCTGATGATGCTTTAGAAAGAGAGAAAACAGAAAAGGTTTTTCGATGTTGTTATCAACGAGTTATGGGAGATGCCATTTATAGGGATTTTCGCATCTGTTGGGAATAGACATCTTTTCACTCGAGTCTCTTCATCATCAGACATCAATGGCGTCTGTTGGATTTGAATATTCTAGATAGTTTGTAACGGTCGAAACAGTTGAAAATATTCCAACATTCTCCCCTTATTTTCAAAAAACCATAAAACAAAGTTAAAAAACTTTTAAATCAGAGTGACTGCATCACCGAAGTGACTGCCTACGTACCCGAGTGGGATCAAGCCATCGTAGTTCAAGCACAATTGAGACTAAGCATCATCGTTGAAATCAACACATAAATGATAGGTATCTTTTGGATTTGAACCTTCACTTAGTGTAAGAAACTCAAAGCCTTATCGAGATTCTATGGTGAAACCAGTCTTGAACCAAGTATCCCTTATGATAAAACTTGGGAGTCTCCACACATATTGATTTCATAAATCATGTGTTCGTAGCCAAGCACGTTAATGGCCATGTGCTTATATCCTTGATTCATGAGTCTTCTTTAGAGAACGGTCTTCTTCTCTTAGAAACGGCCTGATTTCCATACTCATATAGGTAAGTCTCGAAGGTGTTTCTGCGATACATCTTTTACTAATCACGAGACTCATTAAGGATTTACATCCATCCTATTTTCTTGCAAGAACCCAAAGACTAATTAGAAATGGGAAGTTTTATATTAGTGCTCCATAATCTACATCCATAACTTGTTGGTACCACATTGAACCTTGTTTATCTTTTTCAAAACATAGGTTGGGTTTTCGCTATGGGAGATCAAACTTCTTTCCTGAGACCTTAGTCCCATTTCTTTACTTTTTATTGAAACCACCGAACTTGGTAGACTCTTCGTAAATGGGTGCCAAATTCCTCTTTGATTCAATAAAGTTAACCGTAACCACTCCCCTCTTGAGTAGTTGCCTAACCATTTGATGTCGAAGACTTGCATGTCTTGACTTTCCATTATAAGTCTTATTTGAGACATTATAGATAGTAGCTTGATTATCACAATTAATCAAGACCGCCGAGTTGGCTTCTTCCAAAATGGAATTTCCATAAGTAGGTTCCTAAGCCATTCTCGCCTCCTTACATGCATCCGTTAAGGCTATGAATTCGACAACATTGTTGAATCGGAAATACAAGTGCGCTTCTTGGAACTCCAAGACACAAAGAAGACCCCCTAATGTAAAGATCCATCCCACGTTGATTTGGACTTGGCCTCTACATCGTTCAGCTTAGCATCGTTGTACCCTTCCAAAGGCAGCGGGATAGCCTTGGTAATGCAAGCCAAAATTCATTGTACCTTTCAAGTAATCCATAACTCTAGAAACTGCTTTCCAGTGTTCATATCCTGGATTACTTGAGAAACGACATAACACTCCCACGGCTTGGGCTATGTCCGGTCGTGTGCAATGCATAGCATACATAAGACTTCCAATGACACTGGAATACTCAAGTTGTGCATGAGTACGTCCGGTGTTCTTCTTTAACTTGATAGTATGGTCTAAAGGAGTAGGTCTTGGATTGTCATCAAAGTGACCACATTTCTTGAGAAATTTCTCAATATAATGAGATTGGGTTAAAGCCAACTCATTTCCCTTTCTTAGGATCTTAATTCCCAAGATTACATCAGCCTCTCCTAAATCCTTCATATCAAAGTTAGAGCTAAGAAACTTCTTTGTTTCTTCCATGAATATGTCGAGATCCAAAAATAAGCATATCATCAACATACAAACAGAGAATTACACATCCAGAACTATCATGCTTACCATAGATACATTTATCCGCATCATTCACCACAAAACCATATGACAAAACCACTTTGTCAAACTTCTCATGCCATTGCATGGGAGCTTGCTTCAAGCCATAAAGAGATTTTACTAACTTGCAAACCTTCTTTTCTTGGCCTGGCAATATTTAACCTTCGAGGTTGTTCCATATATATTTCTTCTTCCAAATCTCCATTTAGGAAGGCGGTTTTGACATCCATTTGATGAATAATTAACTTGTGAATAGAAGCAAGTGCTATTAAACAACGAATAGATGAGATGCGAGCAACAGGAGCATATGTATCAAAGTAATCAATTCCATGTATTTGCTTATAACCCTTAGCAACTAATCTGGCTTTGAACTTATCAATGGAACCATCGACATTCATCTTTCTCTTGAAAATCCATTTACATCCAATAGGCTTTACGCCCGGAGGTAAATTACAATATATCCAAGTACCATTGGTCAAAAGAGAGTTCTTTTCATCATTGAAAGCCTCTTTCCAAAAACTAGCATATTTGGAACTCATAGCCTCAGCATAAGTTTTAGGGTCATCATCAACATGCACAGTTGAAAATATTCCAACACATTTCTGGTTAACGCCAAGTTCAAGGTATACTGCTAGTTACTGTGTACCCTATTTGCAAGTGACAGTATCTCGCACCTGAAAATGGTTGAAGTCCTGCTCTCTTTCACATAAATCAGCAGAGCAATCTATCCCAAAATTAGATGGAAAACATTGCAATGTTCACAAAGACTAACTAATCAACTTATACTGAAATTAGACTAATCTAACATCATATTCCCTCACAAATGATTAGAATGCTGAAAGGAACAACTAAAATCCAACTCAACATTGAGATCAGATTCAAATATTTTTTATATCAATTACTAGGTATCACCGGGGCCATACGGCCCCGGCTCAACCTCTCCTTTAAGTATTACTACAACTTAGTCAATTATACAATATATAACTTATATACCATAACCTCTACTTTTAGAATTAAGTGTACATACTTTAGTTCTTTGTAACACCTACTATGAGACCATTAAAACACAGTACTATATAAGACCATTAATGATGTGGTGTATTTCATGAAATGTACATGCCTATAGAAAAAACTATTGTCTCGTTAAATACCTAAAATGCATATCGTTAAAATACCATAAGACCATTACAGTAAGCATATTTCTTTTTTTTTATTTTTTAAAGGAATAAAAAGTATTTCATGACATACATACCGATAGGAAAAAATTATGTAATATTGTTGCTTATTACCTAAAGATTTGTATACATGCTTCTAAGGGGAAAAAAAGATAGGTATAGTAATTCAAACATAAAGAATTAGGTCATTTTTTTAAAGGAAGGTAACAAATTACTGTATACTTAATAGTGTATACGATAGCACTTCGCTTTGAACTGAGTTTGGACAATAAATCATATTCCTTCAACAAATAGAAAGGTGTTAAGAGGCTTGATATTAACAGAACGGTATGAGAACGAATAACCAACAAAAAAACTCATTGAGTAGTACGATTCAATATAAAAATTCGCAAAACTCATTAACGAAATTGCAAACGAAAAATTTAACCCTTATAAAAGAGTAAATCAACAATCCCAAGCAAAAATAAGAATTAAGAGCCCTAGATAGGTACATATTCATACCTACTGCAGTCTGCATTGGTACTTATATCATGTTCAAACAAAATATGAACGAAGTAATATATGCTGATTAAAAATCGACGTGAAAATAACCATAAAGTTTAACGTAAAACATAGACTGACATTACCTTTTAATTCTATTTGACTTTTGCTAATCATTTAACTCGAAACCAAATCTATGTGTTTGAGTTGCGCTCCAACTCCCATATTCTTTCTTCAGTTTTATACTCTATAAGACCTTCTTTGCATATTTTCATTCTTTTTCGATCCTAAATTCTAATGTTTACACAGTGTTTTGATGTAGATGTTCTTTGAATGCTAACATATCCTACGTTCTTGTCTTTTTTTACTTTTCATTCTTCTTTGTAATAATATTTCCTAAATTCTTCTATTTGCTCTTCAGATCCATGATTTGGGAAAAGACTCTTATTAACATGATTTTTTTATATCTGTTATGTTACTTGTTTTCCGAGAAATTAAATCACTTCTCCGTCTATTTCTTTTAGTATCTTCTTCTTCAAACAATATCAGAAAAACATGATTTTTCTATTTTTTAAACGCTGGAAAGATGCCTCTTTAATTCTTTTGCACCCGGTCCCTCATTAGATTTTGAATCTTCTCTGAAAGTTTTCCGCAGTAAATAATCTTCAAGCATTTTTAGTATCATGTGACAATAGATGAGTTGTATAATTTTTTTCATGCATTGTTGATTTTGTCAGTGTCATCCAATTCTAAAAATTGGCTAAACATGATGCAATTCTAGTCATTGTCTAATTTTTTATACTCCCTCGTCCCACTATCAAGTGACCTAGTATATAACTAAATTTAGTTATATACTAGGTCACTTATTAGTGGGACAGAGGTAGTATTTTCTAAACTTTGTCAATTTGTGTTTCTGTCTTCTCTTTTCACTTTACATATATATGATCTTGTTGTAATGAACTTCAATCCAATCTTTTTTAGATTCAAAAAATTTAATCGGATAATCTTTTGCAAAAACGTGGTCTCGTACCCATACCATTCTCCATGTGTACATAGTTCCAACTCATACTTGTCATCGGGATTCAATAGTTTTATATTAAGGAAATAAGGGCGTCGTGTGTAGGTTTTTTGTTGTTGTTGTGTCATACCTAACATTGGTAGATAACGATATGTTCTTCATCTATTGAACTATTTTGATCCGAAGTTTGAACTATCTTGTTGTGCGGAGATATTTTTCTCTTTCTATACTGCCCTCCAAAACCATATCTTTTATTGTTCTTAAAACCATATCTTGTTACGAAACTATGTTAGTTTAGGTATTAGTAATCCTTGTTATTATGTTGGTTTATATAGCCTATTTTTGATGTATGCTTGTGATTTGTATGCTTGAGTATATACGGAATGCTAAATGATTTTGGAAATTGTCTAATTTTAGGAAAATGTGTAGATTGTTTGATACATTTGATAAAAAAAGTAACCTATACATTTGATAAAAAAAAAACATATGTATTAGTTGTATTAACTTTTTGAACAATTCAGTTTAGCTCTTTAATCAATTCTGCTTACTGTTTAGTCAAATATTGCAGAAGTTCGTAACCGAAGAAGCCCTAGAGGAGAGCTTGGAGTTCCAGAGCACATCCTGCAATTGAATGAGAATCTTCTGTGAGCTGCAAAGAAGCTAATTGCATTGGGAGTATTAATGTTGATCTCCAAGGATAGTAAACTAAATCATCATGGTGTGAAATACAATCTCATATTTCCTTATACTTAAGATTAATATAGTTAATCGTTACATTCTCGCATGAATCACCGCTGCTACAAATAACGATAACGTCTATTTTTACAGGTGTTCGATGGATTTTATTAAAACTTGTACTTTGATTCTAACCTTGGACAAATTCTGCAAAATACTAAATGAAATTATCCAAATTATAATGGAAAAAGATCTCATAATTAATAGTTAAGGGTTCGTTTACTTGGTGCTTACACCTCACGTCCTGATACCTTAACCACGATGTTGAAAAATGGGTCATTGTACGAAAATTACACATTATAATATTATCCTAAATGATCAGTGAACGAAGTAATAGGTGATATGATAAATATATTGATTCTAAATATGATCTTTGTTCCTCTATTGGTACTATCCCTAACTAAAACACTATTTTTTTATGGGTTTTGCTTATCTTGTGCATAGAACAGTAGTTTCTGGTAATACTCCTAAAACCATTCTTTTAGGGTTTTATGCTTATTATATGAGTCTGATCCCAACCTTCCCAATACTTGAGAACCACCAGATTACTCGATGCTTATCACTAATAAAACACTATTAGGCTTCTTTATTCCAATACTTTCCAAGGCTACCGCTAATCCATGACCCAAACCAAACATTACGTTAGTACTATATATCAATGCTTCTTCGTCGGTCTTTTCTATCATCAACCTCGTAGTATTTGTACCGGGTAACCTTCCAATGTGGACTCCTCTGTGTTTAGGATATTTTTCGGAGCCTTTATGTGAACTTTACGCAATGTAAGGTTCTGACACCCTGAAATGTTGATATGAATAACTTATTATCCAATGATAGTATTACTAATTATCGCATTCTCAATGAAGCTGGAGCATTATGTTAATGAAAATCACTTCATACCCTTGCCCTTAAGATCTCTCTTATCCAATTTGCAACCAAAAAGGAAAGATCCCCGAGAAAATAGATTTTACTGTAAAAGTTTCAGTACTTAAAGAGCTTTTCTTAGCTTTTGTATCTTAGTTATTTCTAGGTCATCCACTTGGTGGGGAAGCGCATTAAATGGTCTCTCTTTAACTCAACAACACGGGCTATTAGATTAGGACAATTAGAAGCATATTGATGTGGCAGGAGATCGTCTTTAATCCCCACCTAACTGAGATTCACAGTCATTATACGGAAGATATACGGGTGTTAATACTTTATATTATTGATATGACATATTACTTAAATAATACCATTGCCTCGATCATATTTTCATTCATTTGAGTAATCCGAAGTGTAACACCTTTGAGAAGATCATTGCCGATGTTCATGTTTCGAAGTAGTAGCACAGTCATTCGCATCCTGACTTCAAGTATTTTAAATCCAAAAGTCTCGAGGTACTTTATGCCACACTCCTTAATATGGATATATACTGGTAATTACTCCAGGTGCTTTGTGTTCCATAGTATCCTCGCCATAGTATATGCGTTCCTTCGGAATTGGTTTGGCTACTTGTTCTATATTTTTGCAGATGTATTTGTGTATATACATTAGATAATAATAATTATTATTATAGAGCGTATCCATGGCCAATCATGCGAATACAAAGAGAGAAAAGGAGAAAGTAAAATTAAAAACATCAGTTTTACGCCAAGAAGATAGAGAACAAATGAAAAGGGTACAATTTTAGCTCAATTATATTAGAGCCTACGAAGAAAAAAAAAAGGTAAAAAAATACTGCATTGTGCCAATATACCAGTCGTAGATAAAAAATTTAACCCCTTTAATTATTTCATCCAAAGATTTGTACTTCCAATTAAAATTCCTTTCATTCATATCGATCCATACAACCCGCCATATTGCAAACATAATGATATCTCAGATGTTGCCTCTGACATTAGAGTTCGAGGTCTTTCTCCTCTTCCATTCCCAAATGATATGCCAGACTAATTCTCGAAAAACTTATTGTAAAAGCGCATGCTCCAGGGTTGTAATTTTTTCTTTGTGCTATCTCTCCGGATTAAATTGATGAACTCATCTGATGCACTTGCCTTCCCATTTAATCCAAACATTACTGAATATCTCCTCAGTGTAAATATTTGAGAACAATTTACGTTGGAAATACAACACACATCTAATTAAGCTACTAAACTGAATGTGATCCATTTATCCATAAAATAGATATGGCGTCAGGTGAATTCTCATGGTAAACTGAAAGAAAGACCCAACTAAGATATTCTAGAAATCCAACAGAGGCACTCTAACAAATATATAAAAAGAATCTTACTGGTTTCAGTCCATTTTTATGAATTCTCTTGTCTACCTCCCCGATAGTGCATGTCATCATAAATTTCATAGGTAAAGCAAAGCTGATCTTTGTATAGTTGTTTTCATTCTTTGTAATAACTATCTCCGTAGGTTGTTTGCATGTGGCTATCGAGATCCACCAGAAAGATCGTCCGGGGCAAAGTTTTTCACTATCCACATATAACTACCTTATTCTAACTTTGTGCTCGCAAAATCAAACTAAACATATTATTTCATTTTTTTAATGGGAATGCTAAAAAAATTAAGAAATCACCAAGAATATACTCACTTTTAAGTGAACCAAAGACACCTATTTCAATCAAGTAATTTGTAATATTGGGTTTATTGAAAGAATGATCACCGAGGATCTCACCAAGTAAATGTTCTCAAACAAATAACATAACTGTTATTGAAGTCTCGAGTCGACAAAATATGGTAACTGAATAACATTGTTATTTGAGTTCAAACACGGGATAGATACACAAACGTAAATACTTAGCAATCTAATTACCTTAATTACATGGCAAAACATAAATTCAATGGCCAAAGACACTAAAATATAATCAAGATAACAATTGGTGAATATTGTATGAACTGAAAACGGAAATAGTAAGTTATGTATGCAATGAACCTGGCAGTTTATTTGGCTCATGCTGCTTAAAAATGATCTTTAGGACATTAAGATGTAAAACTTTGGAATACATGAATGCACAGCAGATGTAAGAAAAAAAAATGTAAGATTAATGATTTACAAAAATTACGATACAAACCTTGCCCTTGCCATCATATAAATCCCTAAATAGATCGCATTACAGAATCCAACGCACTGATGAATTCCATTATAATACCCAGTACAACAATATAAGCATTCTCTATGGACATATGAATAAACCGCGGTCCAACATACGAATATGTGTGTATTGCAGAATATATCCAATAACATGTGTCCCTGTAACATACGGCCAAAAATCTCACAGGCTCATATGCTTCCCGAATAAAATTTTTACAGAATCATATCTCATTATCCGCTATTGATAAATAACAAAAACACTTTTTCTTTGTGTCTTCAGAACTCAAATATAAATGACCAAAAACCTTGCCAGAAATCAATCCAGGATAAAATCCATACTTTATTGAGTTCAAGACAGAAATTGGATAATTTTAGTACTACATCAACGACAGGAGTGACGAATTTTACACTATTAGATCAGTGAACTCAATAACTCTAATTTATGTCTCGATTTCATTGTTTGATAGTTTATCTGTAGTTATTTATCAATAGCGGATAATGGGTTTACATTAGGTTTAGACATTTAAAATATAAACGTTCAATTTTTTTTCGTTAAGCTTAATTGCCACCATAATGTTGTAACCTCATAAGTTATTCGTGTTCCAAGCTAAGAACAATCTAAACACCATGAAAAACAATCTAAACACCATGAAGAAAAAAATAGGGTAAGGGAAAGCAATTACCAAAAGGGGTCCAAAACTAAGTAAGGTTACAATCTAAAAAAGTCTGACCTCATCAAGCTTTTCAAAACCTTACTCTAAGTGATTTTCTCTATTCTTTCTTACTGAATTTGAAACCCTTAGGATTGGTCTCCTTTTCTTCAATACTAAAAAAATATACCAACAATATCCAAATACTCAAGAAATTACAGAACAACTAAGGAATCTTTCTTTGAATTATCCCTCATTAAAACAATGAGAAATAAATAAGATGAATATAAACTTGATGGGAAAACATCAAATTATGACCTTTCACAGTCCCGAACATTAGTTAAGAAAATATCTTGGTCCGAAAAAGAAAATTTTTTCATCTTAAATTCAGATGTAGGAATATTAACAAACATGTATAGATTATTTTCATATGCAGAAATGATTCCGGAAGAGAGGAGCTTTTTGTTAAAAAGTGATACAGATATTCTAGCCAAGTCCATCTTTTCATACTAAATGTCTATGATAGAAAGATTGAAAGAGTTAAATATAATGAGAAGACCACCTCTATCTTTTATAAATCAGTTAAAAGAACAATAAGCTAAATATCTAGTCTAGACGCACGCGTGATGCGCTTGTCATTTCGCCCTCCACCGAACCTAGAGGCCTGATTGCACTCCACTGAAGCATCAAACTAAAGTGTCAGACTTTCATGAAATCTCTTCCTCAAAATATGGTTTGATCCCATTGAAGGTACTATAATCAAATTCCAGAAATTAGCTAATGACATCTGTAAGAAATTAGTTACTCGATCCACCACACAATTAAAAAAAAAAAAAAAAAATGGGGTTTTGCCTTGAGATTCATGGATATATTTTTCCATCTTTCAGATCTTTTAACAACACGTAGAGTAAATCAAAACATTTCAAGTAGCAGAAGATAAAACAAATAAATATAGAAAGGATTAAAAAGAAGAATCACTATCGTAAATAGTATTGCATTTGAAATAGTTTTGGATTACCGCAATACATAATGGCACGTCTTGTTCATCTTAGTACATAACGAACATATACAATGTGACATTGTGACACTCAATTAAGATGAGTATAAACTTTACATTGATGACATTCGAACATCTATAAGGCGGATGATAGAAAGGTGCGCTCTTTCACAACCAAAGGAGAAGAATCTTACTTAGTCGGATTATAATAGCCGGCCGGGGCCGTAAATTAATTATCCGGGCATACGGCCATGAGTCGAGCCTATAGATTAGACGGGGCTTGCAGCCCCGGTATTTTTTTGATCGGGCCAAATTAGCCGGGTCATACGGCCCCAGCCATGGATTAGAAAACCTACAGTTAAATGTAGTCTCCGCAATAAAATTGGTTGTGATTAGGTTGAGATATAGTGGTTTAACCTATAAGGAAGATCCTGATGTCTTGTTAGCATGATCAAATAATGGTGGGTGTTTGTAGAATTCTAAATTTCCAGGAATTTGTAATCCCACATGATTATAAATTCTAGGATTCATGTAAATCCCTCGTATATTTGGTAACTTAGTTAAAATTCTTAGGATTCACAAACTTCTCTTGTTTTAAAGTCCATGTACTTTTTGACATTGCCCTAAGAATCTTAAAATTGTATATCTATGGGATTTGGGTTAAAAAAATGGGTCCATAAATCCTTTGATAAGTTTTCCAGCAAATCTTAGGAGGAGGGGTCGTATCCATATGGAGGATTTACTGGGAAAATGGTTCCCGGAAACGTAAATCTAGGGATTTGGGCAACCAAACATACCAAATCCCCTGGACCCATAAATCCCACCTTTAAAATTCTATATCCAAACCCACCACTATAGTATTTGGTATTAAGGGTTGCGGTTTTTAATTCGGAATTAAGGGAGATTAGAAAATCTAATTATATTAGGTTTATTTTTGTCTCTAATGTCTTCTTTTCAAGAAAGACAATACTTGTTTGTTTTGCCTGTCGTTATTCATTGCGTCGTTTAAGGTTCATTAATCTCGCGAGCCTTGTACGTTGCGATATTATGATCCTACATCTTACCTCTTTTTTCCTTGAATATTGCTTGAAGAGCGATTTTGAAGGAAAAATTCATTGTTGTCATATTCCTTGGTTTCAATTGGTGAAGGAACACGAAAGAATAATCTTTTTGTGGACTAAAGTTCTTTCCGTCAGGTTTCGACATGATTATGTTAAACTTAAGTTAGATTTATAAGTTTAACTATCGCCGAAATCCACTTCGCAACAAAAAATCTATGGCTTCAAAGAGGCATTCTGCAAGTAAATTCAATGGTGGCGAAATCGTAGATATATATCTACTACAAATGATCTTATAGTATACTCAAGGTTCCTTTGACAAAGGGCGACTCGTCTTCTTTGTTTGAACAAATTCCTCTAAGCAAAGGAGAATTTGCATTCGAGATTTTAAGTAAGAAAATCGTTCTAATCCACATTCCAAGAACAATGTGTCAAATTAGAAAAATCCAACTCTACTCCGACCGAAAACTCCATACTTGTTTCTAATGAAAAGAATTTGCGGACTTTAATTCAACATCTTACTTCTCAAAAGGAAGGTAGTCAAATTATTTGACTATCTTAATTTATGTATTTATTCCATGAATGCTTTATTACCCTGAAGATGCCAACAGTGTTTGATAAGAATTTTCTCGATCTTGTGTATTTGTTATCTACAGAGAAAGCTTCGCTCCACTATCTCCACCCGGGTCGATTATTCTAGAATTCGCAAGAAAACGGACTACTCTCGCGTCTCTTGCTCGTTCTCGCGACCGTGCAGAGCGAAGATTTGATTATATGTCTTATTGTAAGGACATTGATAGTAAGAATTGTTATTACACTTAAGTATCCAAACACATCCTAAAAAGTGATGAATCCTCCCCGACGCGCAACTCAAAGGTACAAATCTTATGTTGACGCCTCATTTGAGGGGTCGTCATCCATATGGAGGATTTCCTTTGATACGTTGCTGGAAAAATGGTTCCTCTTGGTCTTCTTGAACGTAAAATCCATCCAGCCGATGGGATTTGGGCAACCAAACATGAAACCAAATTCCCTTGTTCTTCTTTGGAACTATGGACCCATAAATCCCACCTTTGTTTAAATTTAAAATTCTATTATATCCAAACCCACCACTATAGTTATTTGGTTCCAATATTATTAAGGGTCCCATAGGAGTCGGTCCTTTTGGTTCTTTGCGGTTTTTAATATCATGTAAACTCTAATTAAGGGAGATTAGAAAATCTAATTATATTAGGTTTATTTTTGTCTCATGGTCTTCCTAGTAATATGTTATACGGCGATTCTTCTGTGTTTCAATTTCAAGAAAGACAATACTTGTTTCTTTTTTTGTAAGCGTGATAAAACATGATGTTCACGTATCAATTAAAACTCCATTTACTACCCAGGTTTCTCTCTTTCCTTGTACGCGTTTATTGCGAGCACAATATTTTTTGTGGCCTTTCCCAATCCTTCAAAGGTGATGACATGATTATGTTAAACTTAATGCCATATCTTTTTAGATTTATAAGTTTAACTATAAAAACGTGAAAATAAGATCAATGGTGAAGGCGAATTACACTTAGATATATATCATTTGTCATTTAGCCCTTTATAGTATACCAACCGCACAAACATTCATTCGACACTTCTTAAAAATATGATATTATGATCCTACAGGGTTGCGGTTTTTAATTGAATTAAGGGAGATTAGAAAATCTAATTATATTATTACACTTAAGTATCCAAACACATCCTAAAAAGTGATGTTATTACACTTAAGAATCTAAAAAGTGATGAGATCATGGAAACTATTTTCCTTGCTCTTAATCCTCAAGATTAAATATCTAAATTGAGGATTAATGAGGCTATTCTATATTAAAGATAAACTTTGAGTCTCATAGGAAGGCATACATAAGCGCACAACCAATAAGCTAGAGCCATGGAAAGTAAGATCCAAACTTCTTGTAGTCCACCTTCGAAGTTTATTGTATCGAAAGTTGGTGAACTCTGTAAAGTTCAGCATCCGTAACGGGCCTAATGGCTTGGACAAACGTATAATTCATCTCCTTAATATTCTACTCGGAAACACATGTACAGTACTTGAATGACAAACATTTCAACCATTGCATGAAAAATGGTATATGCTGCATCAACAAAATAGCGAAAACAATATAAGTTAGGTATCTTTTTATTGCTCTCAGCTCTCATAGAAGAAACTGCAAGTTTATACCTGCATATCATATTTTTCAGGTCAAGGGAAGCCATCGTTCCAGCTTGTTTTTTACTTAGAACTGTGGCGCCAAATAGTTTCTCGGCTTCCTAATCTAGTACTTTAAGAAATCAACATCTCCAGGTAAACGATAAAAACTTATGTTCTTAGTAAAAGTAATCACATTATTACCTACTTGGCTTGTAATGATAACTAATAATATTGCAAATAATGTCAAGAAGAAGGAAATGCTCTTTAGAAACAGATGAAGAAGTTTAACTTGCAGAACTTTACTTGATCTCGTATTTGGGCTTCGGTTCCAGCACTTAACTTCAGATTCCCAAGAAGGAAAGAAGCATTTTATTCTGGTTTCAAGAGAAACGAAGAACTCGTCTGGTTTCCTGCTATTGCTTACACTTCCTTCCAAAAAAAAGAAGAGAGACTCAATAACTATGCATATACGTAATAAATAGGGATTGGCGCAAATAGAGAAATTAAGTGTAAACTGATAAGAAATGATCCAACAATCTTTTGACCTTGGCAAGTCCAATTGAGAAAAATTATTCTTCATCAGAATCAAGTAAGCTCTCTTCGCCACTGCTTTTACCCCCATAACGCGACATAATCGTGGGCAAAAAACTTCCATATGATTAGCTTGAGCAATTTTTCGAAGTGTTGTCAAAGAGGGGTGAGATGCTTCCAAGATATTGATAAATAACTGCACGCGACACGAATAAGCACACGTCAAGACACAACACAACACGTTAAGAAAGCACGTCATAATATTAATATGTATTAAATACTACACAACATGACACAATATATCATATTTTGTGTATATTTCACAAAAGAGACATTATTCTGGCCAATTATTGACTTTTATTATCGTTATGCTGACTTATTTTCATAATAACACATATAATACCTAAATATTTGGAAAACATTTATATTGGAAAATATAAAATAAATGTGCCTGTGCACGGACAACACGTTTATTTTTTTCCGGCACAGCCCAAAGACGCCTTCTAGCACGGCACATCACGTCATAATCTCTCGGCACGGCACATAGCACGCTAAGCATGTGATTTTGTGGGTCAATGGTGTCTTTGGCCAACACTTTTTACAACTCTAAATGACTGTATGTTCAGCAAAATAGTTACTTCGAAACCAAAAATTTTAAGCTAAAAGGCAATGTAATTGACATAGGATATGCATGTTCTACCCTATTTTCTATTAGTCATGCTTTTGTAATCCGTCAGTAATCACTAACATCATTTAAGATTTTGCTCTCTAAATTCCATCGTCTCAACTCTAAAACAATTTCTTTGAACAGTACATCATTAAAGTTATCTAAGAATAATATAAACTAAGAGTTCACAGTAATCAAAGGGAGTTATTGGGCTGGAAGATCCCAAACTCATAAGGATGGATAGATAACCTATGCAATTACTGTCCAAATGGTCTAGCAGAATGAACGATGGTGACTCCGGGGTACTGATCAATACCATCAGTAACCCTAACTGCCTTCACTATTTCATCAAGGGCTCAAAAATCCCAAACTCATAAGGACGGATAAATAACCTCTGCAATGACTGTCCAAATGGTTTAACAGACTTAACAATGGCATCTCTGGAGTACTCAATACCATTAGTAACCCTAACCGCCTTCACTAATTTGTCAATAGCAAGACATTTCCTTGCGATTTATGAAACTTCTTTATCTCTAATTAGACAAGGTGCGAATGAACCGGCGTTCAACACTGACTGCTTTAAACAACAAACTAATATAAAAGGTGCGCAAAATCATCTTACTTCACAATCAAATTATTTAGGTCCTAATTTAAGTAACTTAACTGAAGCATGAGTTTGCTTGTAACCACATAAATCAATGCTACCTGGAATCATCGAAAACCTTTCCATTATTGTGAATCACTCTTAAATAACACCATGTTAAACGATTCGAAGGCTCAATATCTTAAAAGCAACAATCTTGCAAGGATTGTCAGTCGGGTCCCATGGAACAACATTACAACGCCATTGTTCTTTTACCTGTCCCACGTTCTCTGTTTTGACCACCTAATACAAATAGAAATAAATAGAGCTATGAGTTTGACATAAATTTTTATAAAGGTATAATATTGGTAGAATCTTCTGTGTTATCTTCTCGGACATGTGGAGATTTAACTAAAACACGGTACCTTTAAAACTTGTTGTTGGTATGTAGGGTAGCACCAAATTTTTGCTTCACCAGCTGGAGTACAGATTTGAAACACTTCACCATGCCTGAAGTTCATAGCCCACTTGAATAACAACATTTTCCATATTGGCATGCGGCTTTTATGTTCTTTCATACGTACGTATCACTAAATTTATCCTCTTATAAACCAATAAGACGCCCCACATTAGCTTTGGATCTCCTAATACTGAGTGTCATCAAGTCCCTTAAACTCATCATCATTCGCTTGAAACCTGTTGCAGCCACAACAAAACATACACCGAAACTTATATAAAAACTGATTTTTCTTCCATCAGAAGTAAAATGAGTTATATACATAAAAAAAAAAAAGCATCCGAGGGCCCAAGACAAAAACTGCTTAAGAGCTTCATATAAGATGTGTGGTGTATACCAATTCTGTAATGCTTATTGCCAATAGAAAAAAAATTAAGCACGAATTATCAAATTGTAATACCACCAAAACTGCAACCTATGCATTTCACAGCAACTAAACAACCCCGTTTAATTTCTCAAACTGCAAAAAATACGTAAGAACTTCTCTGAGATGTTGTTGCACTGTAACCAATTTCAACACTCAAATCCCGAACTCAATTTCCTTTTTTATCCTACTCTCTTTCAAGTGCCGTGCCAGTTGATTATTGTCTAGTATTATTTCTTGAGTCTGTCCATTGTATTTCGCAGCAACTACCTAATTTCTCGAACTGCAATATATATGTAACAACAACTCTGGAATGTTGCTGCATTATAACCAATTTTAGCGCTCCAATCCACAATGTTGTCTTGCACGATAAACCCATCATCTTCCTATTCATCACCATAAGTTTCTTGACCTGGTCATGTTTTAAACAGTTTCTCAAATATACGTTCTTAGTCAGCTTTCTCGACTCCTCCCATGGCTGACACACTCTCAGTAGCAAGTCAACCACGGTTAATCATCTGGGTCAAAGTGAACACGCAATTCTCTTCTCATTGTAATTGAGTTAGAAGTTGCTGGTAGATTCTAGAGCAAGATAATTACATAAATTTGAATCATCAAAGAGTTAATAAAGGTATACAACGAACCTTCTCTTCTGCCAACAGTTGAGTGTAGCGTTTTGGGCATCCACTGCTTCAAGTTTCAGATATAAGCAAATTAGTTATGTAACTGAGCAGCAAATGTTAATGCCAATACGCAATTCACTAATGGACAATAAATACACAATAAAAAGGGTACCTTTCCAGAACCAGCCATGGAAACCACACCTCTGCAACCTTTTCAAGCCTGAGCTTTCAAGTCTTCAACACCAAAGTTCCATGCTCACAGACCTCGCATGTACTCGCTCTGCTATACAAAACACCAGGTCAATGATAGGTGTCGTAAAACACCTAATTTTATATATAGTATTTATGCTTTCTTTGCGAGTTTTCTTGTAAATTATGTATCTTATATTGGTTTTGAGTTATCAGGTGTTTTGGAGTCATTTGGAGCAAAAAGAAGTGGAAATGGCTACAAAAGTGAAGCTACTAGTGGAGAAAGGCCAAAGACCCAGTGGAACTCTTTCAAATACAAGATTTCTACTTTTCATTGTGTAGAGGACGAGAAGATGAAGACAATGGCGAAAGAACGGAGTCATTCGGAGTTCGTATGAAGAAGTTATGAGCAAAACAAGAATTCATAAGCTAAGGGCAAAATGGTCATTTGATAGGGAAAGTGCTATTAGGACCCCGTTGTATGTTAAGGGGCAGTTGAGTTCAAGGGAACTGCTAAAGGCAGTTCGGTCGTTTACAAATGGGGAAGTTAGAATTCAAATAGTACTAAAGGGCACCAACCATTTTATTATGGGCACCTTCATCTTCACATTTCACCAGAAGAGGCCGACGGAAGTTTGGTTTCCGAGAACCATTGCTGCGGTCGATGATGGTTTTGGCTTGCTGCCATTACAGTGATGATGGAGCTGGACAATGAAGAACTCGATGATGATGATGCTGTCAATAGAGATGGACGGAGCTCAGAGCTAGGGTTGCTGCTATCGGTGATGCCATGGTAATTCAGGGAGCTTGAGAATGGTGCTGAAGGTCTTGGTATTTTTGTGATGATGATGACGATGATCATGGCTCAGTGGTAGCTGCTGAGAGTTAAGATGAGAAACATGGCAGCAAGACGAGATGGTGAAGCCATAAGTTTCAGACGAGAAAAGGGGTAGAGATAATTAATGACTGCTTCCGTTAACGATGAAGATATAGTTGCTGTCGATCGTGGTCTAGTGATGGCATTCAACTGAGGAATCTATGATGGCGATGCTGGCACGAATGGAAGAAGCTTGTGTTTGATCTTGGCAGTAACGAAACAGAAAGGAAGAAAGGTCTGATGCCATTGCTGAGCTTGGTGACGAATATCGGTGGATGGGAGATTTTTGATGTTAATGATTCGAGTAGGGAGCCAGGGATGATATGGTGCTGGAGACGAGATAGAATTGAGCTGAACAGGGGATTACGTTAGTGTTTCTGTCATCGACGATGGTTGGAGGTCGCCTGCAGCCATATGGATTCTCAAGGGAAGTCGAATGGAGTTTGAAGCTGGTAGTGATGGTGACTGAGAAGATGAAGCTGAGCTCGAGATAACAGGGTATCGTGGAGATGGTTAGCTACTGTGATGGAACAAGAAGAGGCTCAGAGAGATACGGCAGTGATGATGGTGATTGAGATGTTAGCTGCTGTCGTTGATTGAACGAAGGAGACGTATCGAGTTTGTGTGATGCTGCCACTAATGGCAGTGATGTTGATGCCATCGGCAGTGATGAAAAGGCTGGTTCATGAAGAGAAGTTGGCCGTGAAAAAGAGGAATAAAATTTACCCTGTCAGTTCCGTGGAACTGACAGGCCATTTACAGGCTAATGGTGTTTTGGGCTGGACTTTGTAGACCCGTTTGGATAATTGCGACTACATTTTCTCAACCAGCCTTGGACGTGAATGATATTTGGAATTTTGGCAGGAGTTTGGCAAGCCAATTGCACGGGGTTTGATGCACGGGACACAATTAAGGAGGTGCACTTTCCTATTTTTACTAGGTTTCCTAGTTTCTTCAAGAGGAGGTTATAAAACTCTATATATAAAGAAATTAGGGATCTCTTATCTTATATCTTTATGAATCTTTTTGCCTCTACTTTGTTCTAGGGTTTTAGAACCATGAAGTCTTTTCTCTTTCTTCTTGTTATGAACTCCATGAATATGAGCTAGAGTTTTATTATTGGTTATGGAATAAGTTGGATTTCCAAATATGGGTTTTAATTCAATAAATTAGTTTTCTCTCATATTATCGTTTATGATTCACCATCAATATTGTTACATGATTTGAATGCTTGTTTAGTCGAGTCGCGAATCGATTGAGTTTGTTTTCATCTCTATTGCTAGATTAGGGTTATTATACGTAAAAGTGATAATTCCGGATTGCAAGTAGCATAAATATGATTATAGTTTGTAGTGATATATTCTTATGATCATATGTGAACCATAACCTTTGTTAAATCGGATTAGTGCGCTTTCCACGTTCGATTGCTTTGATTGGCCTGATTTCATAGAACTTAATGCATCTAGGGAATTAAACTTGATTAGTGCTTTTACACGTTAGGTTGTTCCTTTAGGTAGAATTCATATTCGCATCTTTTAATGTGTTTGTTGATGACAAGAGGAGATTAGCGGGATATTCTTGCGATCAAGGTATTCTAGGGTCTTTGATATAAGTTGAGATTAAAATATCAATTCTAGTTATTGTGTTGAAAACATGTTTGTGAATGAAAACGAAATCCATGACCAATACTTTCTCATCCTTGATTTGATTTGTTTGCTTTGCTTTATTTGCTTTTATTTTATTTTAGGTTATAAAATCACAAAATCCCGGTGTTATTTATAGGGAACCAAAACAATTTGACAACATAGACCTCTCTGTGGGATCGATCCTTTCTTGCCCTTGCTTCATTATATATTTTGAGTAGTAAGAAAGTGTAATTATATTTGTGTCGGCTGACAACCGGTCAGTCAACCATACCTTGCTTTATTTTGCACTGATATACGGCGTGCATCAATGCAATCATCATAGCATAATGCATATGCACATTATTGATTTAGTCCCCACTGCACAGAGGATACATTAAATAAGCACCAAAAATGAAAAAAAAAAAAAAAGAAGAAGAAGAAGGTTTTGCACTGATATACCCGGTGTCAGAAATGGCCTACAGATCCAAGGCGTCAAGATTTGACATACCTAAGTAAGTTAACGGAATAAGGAAAATGGTGTAACTGATTATACCTGCCTAGCTAATCGTTCTCTTCTGCTTTGATCAATAAAAGCAATATAAGAGAGTAAGCTCCAGAGCATTAACAATTAAAAGTTTGAGTAGTCGTATCTCGGGCATTCAGCAGGAGTAAATAATGACAACTCCACCCTGCTGCTCTAAAGTCAAGTGCTCTAATAGATTCTGTAACCATACCTTTCTCATCCTATCTTGCAATAAAGATACAAAATCAATCAGAATACAACAAAAAATTAAATTCAAAACACAAACCCCGTAAGAGATTATTTACAAAAAGCTTTCCCCAATTCGAGACCTTTAAGAACATCTGAATATAGGACATTAAGCATTGGGAGAGATGAAATCACTAAATTAATCTCGACAACTGAATATTGATAGGAGAATGAAGTTTAATGCAACACTAATACCGTAGCTAACAACATAATACTGTGAATCAATCTTAACGATAAATCCAAGTGATCCATGACATGATTGGCAAAGATTCAAATTAGTGTGAACCTATAATTGCTCAAGCAGCCACAATGTTTAATTCAAAATAACATTCTGGGTTACATCCCTCAGTCTCTGGGTTTTCTACTCTTATCAAAAATAATAACATGTGATGCAGTATAGGTGAAGTGTTTTTTTCATCCTCCACCTACAGAAAAAGGTAAATTCACCATGATCGAAGAAGCTCAGGATCCCCGTGCATTCATTCTGCTATTCACATTTAGTTATCGAGTCTAAGAAACTTAATTTGGCTTTTTAACTTCCTAGCTTCCTTCTGATTGGTGGTAACTTTTCTCATTCAGACAATAAGTTAAAGACAATTATCCCTAGCAGCTGACATTTTTCAGAGAATTAATGTCTTCTAAGGCAAGGGTGTGAACGAATTAACGACCCCCAATTGAGCCTTCAAGGAGAAGAAACCGAAGTAGAATCAAAGTGTTTCATTCTTATAAACCTTTGAAAGTTCTGAAAGACTCAGTCTGACTCGAATTATCTGTAGTTACCTTATGTCATTCTTTATGTTGAGCCAACAGCTATCTATCCATCACATCTAAGAAAATTCAGAGAACAAAGGTTTATTTTGGTTTCCTCCTGATTTAGCCTTTTATATTTCTTTGCTAGCGTCCTTACTTATTAAATGTTTTTCATATTAATCTACAAATGGATTGCATTAACAGTTCAGAGAACAGTGGAACTAACAAAGTTAAGAACTCTTGAAACTTAGCTTTACAAACCTCTGTTTTTCCACACTTATTAACTAAGAACATAAATTTAGTGGCACTGGTACTATAGGTTATTTACAGAGCGGGTGTACTTTCTAATAGTTATAAGTTAAAAATTCAGCTACAAACATACAGTCAAAATCTCATTGTATCGGTAGAACATGTTAACGGAAAACAGTCATACAGTGTTATGCTGTTGTATAAAGTGAATTAAACCCATTAAACTGTTTTATGAAGTAAGTTAAATCCATGAGCACTGTTTGATGTCGAAAGGTCTCAGGCAACTTAGAAGAGTTGGACACTCTAAAGTTATTTAAACTAAATGATACCTCAACCCTCAAAAGTGGTTTCAAACTAAATGATACCTCAACCCTCAAAAGTTAACATATTTCTACTTATAGCACAAAATTGACTTCAACCATACATTAAGTATACCTCCATCTATCTAGTGGATTAGGGATTTAAGATGGCATATCAAAAATGACAAACACAATCCTTACCTCAAACCTGGCAGTTCCAAGTTCCAGCTTCTGTTTCGCTTCCTAAGTACATAAGTACATTAGGCTCAGTAAATAGACAGAAGTAAACTTATTAAATTCAAGTGTTGAAGGAAATAAACCCACTGAAAAGAATAATAATATGTTTGACATTTCCACGAACAACAAAAGCTCATAAAACCTAGTAGTTGTGTGATAAGAAGATCAAAATACGTGCAACATTTTTCATACCAAAACTTTAGAGGCACCAATATCCAGTTAACATGTAAATTAATCTCAGACTGTATTGATAAAAAAAGTTTTGATGGAAATTGAAGTGAAGCTACTTAGAAATTTTAATTAGAAAGAGTGAAGGGAAACAAATTTGAAGTTCAATATTGGTCTGAGAAAACTGGAGTATGAGATTTCAATTGGAATCCTAAGAGTCGAATTAGTTAGATTGTGTCTGTGTTACTCGATCTGGGGATTTTGCAATTGAGTTTGAGCTAGTAATTGTGCTCCAACCTCGAATCAGCTACAGAATCACAGTGTTGTTTGGGTGTAGGCGATATGTCCCCAGGTTGTTAACCAATCTACAAAAGCAGAATTCAATTACCCATAATTTGCAAAAACTCATCAACAAAATTGCATAAGCAAACAAATTTAACCCGCAACTCAGTAATTTAAAACAAAAAAACCAAGATATCAAATTGATAAAGTAGTATTTGTTAGCAAGATAACCCAAAAACCCTTGAACTACTTCAATTATTTAAATTAAACATCACACTGAATATCTCCCTAATTTACTCCCAAACATATGAAACCCTAGGTTTCAGTTTCTAAAATCATTGCAAGAATCAATTACTATTTTTTTTGTTGGTCTAGAACTGAAATCAACAAAAAGAAGAAGATGAAGATGTTGCGAGGACTTGCTCACGGATAAAAAGATGATGTCGTGGTTCACTAAATTACTGTTGCTGCTCGTGAAGGAGAAGGAGAAGGAGAAGATTTTCTGGTGTTTGAAGAGGAGGCTGAAAGATCGCAGATAGAAAAAGAAAAAGAAAAACAATTTGACAGCTCCGGACTGACCCATTCCTATTCCTGTTGACCCACACTCTCATCCCGTGACATTGTTGAATTTTTCCTGGCCGTCCAAGTCAAACCCAATCGGTAAGGACCGCCGGATGACCCTCCCTATTAGATCATGTCCGTATCCAAAACAGACTACATCTTAATCAACGTATCCAAATATTTTAAAAAAATAAGTAAGCGTTTTTTTGTTGTTGTGGCGTACATAGATTTTTTTTTCTCCCTCCTACGGCGGGGCGGGCGCTCAACCTGTTCGACTATTTTTTTGTTGTTTGCATGATTTAACTCATTATTAGACTTGGTTCTGGAATCCAGTTTAAAAAGAAGCATGATTACTTTACTATAATAACCTCTTGAAAAAACTGTATAGCCCCATATAATTTCAAATTATTTTGACGATACTAATTGGAGGTTAATCAATTCGAAAGAAACAATAGTGGTTAGTCATCAATATAATTTCACTATCATTCGAGAATTAAAACTAAACACTAAAAATGACCTTGTACCTGAGCTTAATACTTTTCTCCAAATTTTAACGTAACTGGAGAACCTTTGCAGACATTGGTACACTTTAAACACGCGTTGTTGTAAGAGCAAGTCTTATGGTGGAATCCAAGCTATTCCAAGTGTGGAAAATCCATGGAATGTCAAGTCTAATGGCTTCCAAGTTGGGGTCTTCCATAGAAAATCCAAGCAACCTTCCATGGTTTCGTGGAAGGGCTCGTGGAATCCATAGAAATGCCATTAAGAATAGCGCTGAACGCCAATAAGAATGGCGCGGTAGAGGACAAGAAACGCCAATATGAATGGCGCTGAACGCTAATCTAAATAGCGTAAGTCAAGCGCTATTAACATTGGCGTTCAGCGCTATTAACAATAGCGTTTTCTTAGCGCCATTAAGAATACCGTTAAGCGCTATTCACAATAGCGTTAAGCGCTATTAACATTAGCGTTTCGCCTTATTTATTTTTTTAACACTCTTCTCACATCACTCCTGTTTCTTTTACCTATAATTGAAAAATTAAAAAACTTTAAAATTACAAAACAAAATTAATTAGCTAATTTTCATTTCATAGATTAAGTTACATGTATTTAAAAAATTAAACGCGACATTACATGGATTGAAATAACTAATATTTAGAATTTAACATTATCCGATTTTGATTGTCAAGCTTCCATCATTTCTCAAAGTTCACTTCATCATTGTAAGATCACGATATTTAATTTCCGAAAGCGGGATGGTTCTTAAGAATTTGGTACACATGATCAAATGCAAAATCTTTGTTGTTGTGTTGAGAATATAGAGTTCTAGCATGTGCCTCCTACAAAATAAATAAACATAATCTCTCATTTAGAAAATTAATGACTTAAAATATGTAGAGAATTGAAAATAAGAGGTTCTATTGAATAATACTTACAACTTCTTCTAATGTCCATCCTCCTCCGGGCATATTTGCATAAATTGATTTAATGAAACTCATGTAAACTTTGGTTTGCTTTTTCATCACCGACCACCTATTTTCAATACTTTGTCTTGTTCTTCCGTTTTCATTACCACCCGCTTCTTCTACAAAGGCTTGAAGCACCCTTTCCCAATAAATGTGGACTCCTTGATTTTGTTCAACAATCGGTTGGAGACTAATTCTCATCCAAGCTTTGGTGAGAGCAACATCTTCATTTGTAGTGTATGCCATACTTGAACTTGATTGAAATTAGGTTTGGAATTAAAAATATAAAATTGGGAGAGATGGGAGAAAAGAAAATTTTGAGATGGTTTGATTTGTGTTGAAGAAGCCAATTTTATAGATAAATTTTAATTTTGAAAATCTGACCGTTGAAACGCCATTCTTAATGGCGTTTAATTTGAGTCGTTGATTAGAAGGAGCCGTTGAGAATCCAATGGTGTAGAAAAAAACGCAAATGAGAATAGCGTGAAGCGCCATTCTTATTTGCGCCAAATGCCAATCTTAATAGCGCTAATCACAAAAAACATCCAGGAGACACTCGATTTCTCCAATCCTATACTTAGTTTTTTTTTCTAGTCTCTCATTTTTTCCTCTAGAACAAACTAGTTTTTTGGTTGATACAATTGAATGAAATTGAATCAAAAGAAGATAAAATTGAATACAATTGAATGAAATTGAATCAAAAGAAGATAAAATTGAATGAAATTGAAACTTGATTGATACTAAAAATACTTCAACTACATTGATTCCACTACATCAAATTGAATAAAAAAATAATAAAAAAACATAATTGAAGCTACATAGTTCCATAAGCTACATGGTTTCATATATTGAAATGACGAACATTGCTAGTGCTAGGATAACCATAGTTTGCACCAATTGTTCTAGGAGGATAACCATGTTTTTCCAAAATCTTATTTTGTTTATCCAACATAAATTGTTGCTTCCATTCCGGCAAGGTCTCAACCACCACATCCAACACTTCGAGTTCATGTTTCTCCAAAGCTAAATCCAAGGATTTCTTGTTTGTCTCTGCAACATTTAACAAATATTCTTCTTGTATATCCAACCTTGCCATCTTCTTTGCATTCTCTTCACTAAAATGTTTCAAAATACGGTCGGTTCCGTCGTTGATGGCCGATAGCTCCGAAGCTTCCCTTTGTTGAGCCCTTTTTCCCGTTGGTCGACGAGGGCCATCCTCTTCATACCATCTTGGGTCGCTTCTTGTCGGAGCACTACTTGTTGAAGCATTAACACTAGGAGCCTCCGATTCATCTTCCTCATTTTGGGTAGGATCAAATTCTTTGGGATTGAATCCGGGAACATGGGCTTTGAAAAGTCGGTACACCTCTTCATTTCTAAAAGGTTTTCCATTGCTAACCTTACTATATTCCAATCTAGCTTTTCTCTCCTACAAAAAACAAACAAAACCCAAGTTAGAAATCCTTCAATAAAACAAAATGATATACATTAAGAAATCTTAATAAAACTTACAATATCATCAATTCCACATCCGCTTGCATTGTTTCTATGCATATTTCTTAAGATACCAACCCACTTTTTAACATCTTTTTTCAAGGTACCAATTCTATTTTGCAACTTATGAACAGTCCTATCATACTTATTCCCAAAGTTGCTTACATAGGTATCGAATACCCACTCCCAAAATTGGTTAGATCTTTGATCAACTCCGGCAACACCATCAAGTGTAATGCTTATCCAAGCTTTGGTGATTGCAACATCTTCGGGTGTAGTATATTTTGCCATGGTTAAAAAAAAATCTGAATTTGAATTGCAATGAATTTTAAGAAGATGAGAAAAAAATCTAGAGATTGAAAGGTTTTGGTCTGAGCTGAGAAGTGATCAATTTATAGGGAAATTTTGAATTCAAAAAAATAGCCGTTGAAATGCTATTGTTATTAGCGTTTTTTTTGTGAGTCGTTGATTAGAAGGAGCCGTTAAATATCTAATGGTTATAAATGAAACGCTATTTTTAATAGCGTTAAGCGCTATTCTTAATAGCGCCAAGCGCTATTCTTATTAGCGCTTTTCTTGAAAAACATCCAGAACCTCAGCAAATTCCTCAAGTTCCATACTTAGTTTTTTTTTCTTCTCTTTTAGTTTTTTTTTCTTCTCTTTTGAAACCAATAAAAACCAAAATTAATACAATGAAAATCTTAATAGTTCTTAATTTTAAAATCTAGAAATCATAGGATTGCAACCAAGTTGCTTACATATTGAAAGTTCATTCGAAATCTTACGAAAAAAAGACTAAAGTTGTTCTGGTGGGTAAACATCGGTAGGATCGAATTTACCATCCGAACCGTCAAGATCATATGGTGGCGGAGGGGGAGACTCTGGTGGCATTTCACCGTCTCTGAGACCTAGTCCATGTCGTATCCAAATGTGTTGAACAAGATCATTGCGGAGTTGGAGATATGCCTCGTCATTCCTTAACTCGTGGTATGACCTCGGTATTCCAGTAACCTGTCGTACTGGTTCGTTCACGACTTCACCCCAATCTGAGTTACGTCTTTCATTCTCAATGACCATGTTATGCAGAATCAAACAAGCCTTGATAATAAAGTTTATATCCTCCCTATCCCAGTAACATGCTAGCTTTTTTGTTATTTGGAACTTGTTTTGGAGAGTTCCAAAAGCCCCTTCAACATCCTTTCTCTTCGCTTGTTGGTATCTATTGAACAACTTATTAGCTGGCTGATTTGGAAGAAGAATTTTGAATGACTGCACAATACAAGACAATCGTGGATATATATTATCCGCCAAGTAGTAACCCTTGTCGTAGTTGTGGCCATTGATGCGGTAATTACAAGGAGCTGCTAAACCATTAACCATCTTATCAAAAAGTGGAGATTGAGCCAAGACGTTCAAGTCGTTGTTCGACCCCCGGCGTTCCAAAGAAACCATGCCAAAACCACCGATCATATGATGCCACGACTTCTAAGATCATGGTAGGTTTTTTCTCATGCCCACGGAATGTACCTGCCCATGTTGTTGGACAATTCTTCCACTGAAAATGCATACAATCAACACTTCCAAGCATTCCAGGAAACCCTCTAGCCGCATTTTCTGCCAATAATCTTTTCGTGTCTTCTCTTGTAGGAAGTCTCATGTACCTTGGACCAAAGTGGCGAACAATTACCCTGGTAAACCTCTTAACATACATATAGACGGTCGGCGCCCCCATACGGACATAATCATCTGTGCTATCAGCGGCTATGCCTTTACACAAACATTTTATTACGGCATACATCTTCATGTGGGGAGAGTGACCAAGTTGTCCGGTGCAATCAACTTGGAAATCAAAAGCAGGATCCGCAACAACTATTTCACTTAGAATACGTAAGAAAAGAGGTCGATACATACCCAAACGTTGGTGGAACTTCTTAGGGCCCCAAGTACTGTTAGGTCCAAAGTAGTCATGCATCATCCTTGCATCTCCGTCCTCTCGTTGCCTGTCCACCATTTGTCGCGTCAATACTTCCCGAGGCACCGGTTGGAAGAGCCTATGCATTCTTTGAGTCATATACTGGTACACCACAATTGCTCTCTCCTCACTATCATCACCAATGCTAAGATCGATACCATATGTCATTAGTACATACCTCCTTAACGGATTTTCATCGTCCATATTGCACCTGTAAACAAAACTCAAATACTGTAAGCATTCCAAGATTTTTGAATCCATACAAAAGAAAAAACATCCATACAAAAAAGAAGACATTCATGCACACATTCAGTAAAGAAAACACATCCAAGTTTCATAAAAAAGAAAAGACAAGTTCATTAAAGAAAACACATCCAAGTTTCATAAAAAAGAAAAGACAAGTTCATCTTAATCACTTAATCCTAACTTAATCCTAACATCCTTGCCATTTCATCTTCAGTTAAACCAACCCCACCACTATTCATCAATTGAGTTATTTGTGACTCTGGAACTACATCTGGAACTACTTCATCTTGTGGAACATAATGACCATGTGCATCATCTGATTGACTTGTGGCTGGTCTTTTACGGCTTGACCATTGAGAGTTGTCTCCAAGATCATAACATGATTGGGTTGACGTCGATCCTTCCCCAAGAGGACGTGCACGATCTATTTCAAACCAATGCTGGTCCTTTGCAAGATTTAACATAGCCAACCTATGCGCAAAATCTTTCCATTGTTCCTGAAAAGAAACATCAAGATAGCAAGTATATTATTTAAGGAACTTCTAATGTGTAAAGAAAATCATAATAATATGGCAAACAAAATAATTGAAGGAGTTAAAACCAAAAATTACTAACCCTTGTTCCCCAATTAGCATCATACATAAATGGAGGAGGATCGGGTGCTTGCAAAGCCACTTGAACACGGTTGCCTTCACTGTCTGAATGTACGGTACAGAAAGAAACTCTTGGAAATTCAGTGAAGCTTGTGAGACGTTGTCATACTTATACCGTGATGGATGTATTGGGGGGACCTGATTCACCAGAAATGTCGGATCTTGAGTACTTGCAGCTCCAACTTCATCTCTGTTTTCTTGACGATATATTTCAGGGAGCAAAAATCCAATAGATTGTGCTTTCCACCACCGATCATACATGCTCTCATCAACATGCTTATAGTCTCGTCCTTCAACCACATCAATAGGATCATGGGGGGTAGCAAGGTCTTCCAAACGTTCACGTGGACTTCTTGGAATTGTTATTAATCCCCTTGTTTGCCTTAAAAACCGTTCACCAAGATACATGATACTAGTATTGCTTTCCGGATTATAGAAAGCCACTCTTTGAATGGAGATTTCACGAGCATGCACTATATCAGGATGATCTCTATACATACTGTTAGACCATGGTTGCCATTCCGTTCCAACAATTGTCCTCAACTCAATTTGTTGGCGAGTCAGTATTAAGAGAGTGTTTGGAAGTACCCCTTTGCAACTTCAATAGACTATTTTTCTTAAATATCATAATTGCAGGCCATACATCAGTCGGTACACCTTCTTGGAGAAAAGGCGTCAAGGTACGAAAATACATGTAAAACCAATATTCTAAAACCATCGCCATTCCACACATGTTTTTTGCACCTCTAGCAACCACACTCATGCTACTATACAAGTGACTAAAACAAGCCGAACCCCAATCATAATTACTAATCGCATTCAAATCACGCAAGGAAGCGATCCAACCTTTGCTTGCTCTTGTAGTGCTACGTGCCAATAAAACTTTTGAAATCACCCATAATAAGAAGTATCGAGTCACAATCTCCCAATTTTCATCATTAATTGGATTGTCCTTGATATAGTTTGCGAGGCAACTAATAGGAAAATCGGGGTGAGTGCTTGTTGTAGTTAGCATACCCATGCATAGGTCTAAAGTAGGTATCCTCTAGTTGTTGATTTTCTATACTTTTCCATTTACTTGTAGCGCCGTGTTCCAATCTTCTACGACCATTTCCAATAGGAATTCCGGTTAAGTGAACAAAGTCTAGAGGAGTGAAACCAATTTCAAAGTTTGGGAAATGAAACGAATTGGTGCTATACCACCACCTCTCTATGATTGCATAAGCTAGTTGTTGATCAGCTCTCTTAATGCTAATTTCAAAAAATCTAGCAAGGCCGGAATTATAAAGAACTTGACTAGCACTTTCATGAACCACCACACGGTTATGTAAATCCTCAAGGTCTTCTAGATTACTTCTAAACGTGATATCATGTTGTGTATCAAGTGGGTTTATACTTGTAGATATATGTTTCTCATCCGGTTCTTTTGAACTCAAGGTCATACACACATCCATATCTATACAAAATCATCAAATAAAAACAATATAGTCACACAATGAACTTAAATTGTGTACATAATGTAAGTAAAACATGTTAATTCATTATCTCATGGCAATTTCACAATGTTCATCATCTAAAACCCTAAATTACACAATGTTCATCATCTAAAACCCTAATTACATGTCAAATTCGTCATTGTTAGAATCAAAATTGTTATCATTCATCATACAATCGAGTATCATGCATACAATCAACAATAATATCATCTAAATCCCTAACATTTCATCAAACAATAAAATAAACTCAAATTATAATTCAACTAACCTCTCTTTGGATTCTCAATCAAATTGAGAAATTTCAGTATCCTTCGATTCCTTATGAAGCAGAGAACAAACCCTTTGAAGCAATTTCATTAATTTGAACCATGCACTGAGAATTAAACAAGGGGGTTTTTTAGGTTGGTTTTTATTTTTCCACGAGTGGAAGAACTGAACTGTGAGAGGAAGAAGAAGAAGGGGTCGATGGTGTTAACTGGATAAAAGAATGAAAAGTGCTAATAAGAATAGCGTTAGGCGCTATTAACAATAGCGTTTAGCGCTATTCTTAATAGAGCTTTGACCATTGACTTTATTCAAGCGCTATTGTTATTAGCGTTTTCATTGCGCTATTATTATTAGCGTTTTACGCTATTCTTATTAGCGTTTTCTGTGTTCCACCATTACACTTGCGTTTCCATCCACAGTTCCAAGTGCTGAGGTGGCGTGGAAGATGGAAGATGGATGGATTCCACCATAAGACTTGCTCTAAGTATCCAAATTTATACACAGAGGGATACATTTGAATAGAAAAAAATAATAATTAAAAAGATCCGTTTTACAAAGAGGAATACAGATGATAGGCTTATAGGAACACGTGGATATTTATTCTTAAATGTTTGGTAGCCAAAACCATGGATATCTCCGTCATTTCCCAAATTCTTAGAATTCCTTCCTCTCTTGTCTCTTCTCCGTCCAAATTTTACTAAGAAATTTTTAGCCCTAAAATTCCAAACCATCTGTATACATACACAGATAGAGATCTCAATTTCTTTTTGCTGAATCAAAATGTTGTTGTACCTAATCTCTTCATTTACATCATCTTTCCCATTTCCATCATTTTATTCTCAAAGTTCCCCTAACCCTAACATTTCCCCCAACATTTTCATCTTCGTTTTTCAAATTCGCCAAAAAAACTCAAGTAAATTAGGCTTTAAACGAATTTACTTTTCACTGATTCTTCATTAATTCATCATTCTATAATCTCCAATTATTTCGTATCCATGGAAACTTTTTTGCAACTTAGAATTGAAGTCCTTGTTTCAGTGATTGATTTCATTTTGTTTTTATTCTCGCACAGAAAATTATCATTTTGTTGGAGTTTCGATCTGTTTGCTCAACTACTTATTTGTCAGGTATGTTAAATTTTGCTATTTTTTTTCAATTTGTAAATTTTGCTATTATAGCCTGCACTATTCCCTTAGATCATAAGCAGATAGCGTGTTTGAAGTTTTAGTATGACCAAATGAACCTAAGCTATTATAGACATCAATCAATCAAAGATAGTATACATTTTGTCTTGGATACGGGTTACTTGGGTCACAACCAATGCTGTTTTTTTTTTCTTGCATTGCCTGCACTTTTATAGACTATGAATGTTTGATGGTATATCAGACTTGTGGCCCGGAAATTTGATGTTTGAGTAACTTACAATCTAATCTCAAATAATCTTGAAACTTGTCAGCTTTCATTCCTGGATCAATTCGTAAAGAAGCAATAAAATGGATACAAAGAGTCATTTGTTATTATACATTTTGTCGACTTACTGCTATACTTTCTGTTAGTTACCTAGATAGATTACTCTCTTTTGGACGAATTGATTTTGTAATATTTTCAAAATACGTCAAAATATGTATAGATGAAAAAATTATGTTTTTTCTTAATCTGATGTTACCTTTCTCAAAATATCTTATTAAATTTTGGTTTTGTACAGGTTGAAGAATCTAAGTAAATGAAGCCGAAACAATCCAGAGAATGGAGCTTTTAATTCTATCAACACTTTAATGGAAGATGAATCCAGCAACTCCTATTTCATTGCTTGATCACATTATTAGAAGATTTGGGTTAAGTAACAATCTTCTTCCGTTAATAGACCGTTTGTGGTAAAACTAAGGTTATTTCTATTTTTTGACTGTATTCTCATCATTTTTACGTTTCAGATTCCAAGTTTTTTCATTACCTTCCATCAGTTTTAATTGCGGCAGTAATGCTAAATGTTATTGATGAGGTTGAAACTGAAAACCCAATGGAATATCAACACCAACTCATGACTGCTCCTAAACGCACAAAGGTCTGTCCTTTTCATATCTCATCATTTTCAATAGAGGTTGATCTACAATTCAAATCATCTAATCTGGATTAATTGAATGATCACATTGCAGGAGGATGTAAATGAGTGTTATCAGTTCCTAATGAAGTGGGCATTTGGCTGCAATGTCAATTAAACGAAAGTAGGCTTTTAGTAGTTTTACTTATTGTTAGTATCCATTTTACCGAGGAGGGAGCTGATGAGTGTCAAGATTTGGCAGTTTCAGGTATGTAGGCTTTTATTAATTATTTTTGCATGCCATTCAAATAGAAACTCAATATTAAGACTTATCTTCTTAGGTGTCCCTAAAATTTTATCTATGTATCAAGAGGAAGTTGATTTTCTCTAATCAACCCAAATTTGGTTTCTTCTATTTGTCCATTTATCACTTGTATAATGGCATTAAGTTTTGCTGCTCAATTACAGAGTTAAATTTCTTATTACAGGAAGAGAGAACTGTTAGATCAGGGGCTTTTTCTGCCGTGGTGGGGTGTGAATGTTGGCAAGTCACTTGAGAACCTCAACAATTGGCAAGAGTCTTTACTTCAGGTACTGCTACGACCTTTGGTTTATGATCTCTTCAAGGTATTAGTTTAAGCAAAATCATTCTCTAAAGAGACAATAGATTTTTATTTTTTTGGATAAACTTCTGGAATAATAGAAGATATACGGGAAATAAAATAGCTTTCAAATTGAAGAACTGATGGATAAACTATTAGTTTCCTCAAGCCAGAACTGAATAAACTAAACATGAATGTAGAAAAAATGAACATTAAAGTCAATAGTTATGCTAAATCAAATAAGTATGAGTAATTTAAAGTAAAACTTCTGGATAAACAATGTTAGTTGTTTCAAGTTTTTCAGTATCCTCTCCTAGTAGCACCGTTATTCTATTTGCAGCAGTGCATCTTGACAAAGCTACTTATAGTTGGCCATGGCCGAATACGTGAGTTCTCCCTCCTACGGCCGGGGCTCAACCTCGTCATCCGAAAGACCATAGAATTCTAGGAACCATCTGATGTAAAATCTTCATTAGCAACTGACCTGTACACGCCAACAAATTTATACATAGTTAGTGGTAATTAATAATGAAGTGTATACCTGAGCATTATCAGTTGCTTAAAGTAGAGTGATTGCAAAATCAAAACATGCTTGCTATATATGTAATAGTCCTCAACTTGTTTGCACGTTTTACTAAATTTCAACTGAGAATTACCCCCATTTTGAGTCCTCAACTTGTTTGCTATATATGTAATAGTCCTCAACTTGTTTGCTCAACCTCATCATCTGAAAGACCGCAGAATTCATCGGAACCATCTGATGTAAAATCTTCATTAGCAACTGACCTGTACACACTAACAAATTTACACATAGTTAGTGGTAATTAATAATGAAGTGTATAACTGAGCATTATCAGTTGCTTAAAGTAGAATGATTGCAAAATCAAAACATTCTTGCTATATATATAATAGTCCTCAACTTGTTCACGTTTTACTAAATTTCAACCGAGAATTACCCCCATTTTGAGGAAGATTTTTGTTTTAGTACTCTATGTTTATGCTTCGTTAAACCTCTTATCTAGTGATGAAAAGAACTGTCATTTGAGAAAACTGAAGAAAGCCGCTGAGAACATTCAACTCTTCAAGGTAGAGTTGCTTGATTACAACAGCCTTTGTGCTGCCATTGTTGAATGCAATGGAGTTTTCCACGTTGCTAGTCCAGTTCCTGCCCGATCGCGTAGCCAATCCTGAGGTATGCGATTTGCTTACACTAAATTCTATTTTACCGGGGGATCTATCATAAGTTCCATATAAATAAAAAGGATGCTTTAGCTGTTACATTCTTAGTCATTAGTAAACTTATGTCATAGGTGGATACCAAGACCAATGTAATGAGGACACATAATGTTGTAACAACATGTGGTGAGGCAAAATAGGGTAGTAGTTGTGTCATCTGTTGCTGTTGTTGTTACGAACCCTGTGTCATCCCTTTTGAGGCAATGTACATGGGAGTCTTGGTAATGCCTAATTATGACCTTGTTTGTTAGACCTATAAAGAACTTATCTGGACATTATTTTACCAATACTGACTGAACCACAGGAATCCACATGAGTACAAAGCTCGCAGATTCTATATTATTTTTTTTGAATTAGCAGCAAACATAGATAAACATAAGAATTTTAGAGATGAACAATTATGCAAAAGAGATGTTACGTTTGGATATAAGTTGATTCCATGGGCTCCATGGATGCGTCGTTGCCCGGAATGTTTGAACTCCCCTGTACCAAAATGCTTGAACTCCCCTATAAATTGATATACAATCAATTAGATATTCCCAGCTGTCTAGGCCTGTGAATGATATGTTTAGGTATTTACCGGACTATCTGAGCCATCAATATTGTGGAAGTGGTTTGTGTAGCATGTGCGCCTCCGTTTGGGTAGTGGTAGCCTATAACATATACAGTTAATTTTGTCAGCGTCTAGTCTAGAAATCTTGAAATAATAACACATGTTGTATACCTCTTTGATCAATAAATCTCTCTTACGCCGAGTTTTATTCTGTGGACCTACTTGCTGGGAAACGGGTTGATTCTGATTAAAATACCAAGAAAATAATGCCGTTAAATTAAAGTTAATTAGTACTGTTGTAGATATGATTTTTTTTTGTTGTTTTTAATTATGTACTAATGTATGTATCCTGGCAAGAAGACTGCATATTCATGAACACATCTTTATAAAAATAGCCAATGCTTTACATTGGATTGCGGAGAATGTGCAACTTCTACCGAGTCTGCATCTGCCTGTTGTTCTGGATACCCGCTACTCTGAATAAGCTGTTCCTGCTTTTTTTTTCTCCCATCGTTTCCGCTGGCCTAAGGACCTTTTATTACAAAGGTTAAGATCGTTGTGCTCTTGGGAACCTACTTGCTCGGCAACACTTTGATTCTAATTAAAAGACCATCAAAACAATGCAGTTAATTATGTACTAATGTATGTATCCTGGCAAGAAGACTGCATATTCATGAACACATCCTATAAAAATAGCCAATGCTTTACATTGGATTGCAGAGAATGTGCAACTTATACCAAGATTGCATCTGTCTGTTGTTCTGGATTCTGGCTACTCTGAATAAGTTGTTCCTGCTTTTTTTCCTCCAATCGTTTCCGCTGGCCTAACGACCTTTCATTATTCAGGTTAAGTTCGCGGTGCTCTTGGGAACCTACTTGCTGGGCAACGCTTTGATTCTGATTAAAAGACCATCAAAAACATGCAGTTATGTTGAATTGGCTTGGGAGAAGAAGATCCTGATGCTGCTGTAAATTAAAGTTAAGGGTTTCATGTCTTCCAATTGTTTTGTTTGTCGAATCTGCATCTATCTGTTGTTGTTGATGCCCTTGAATACTCTGAATAAGCTTTTCCTATTTATTTTTTTCTTGCCCATCGCTTCTTCAGTTGGCCTAAGGACCTTTATTACAAATCAACATGTAAATTTTGAGGATCTGGTTCCGTGATGATTTCATAGAATTAGGTAAACAAATATAGAATATAGGATCTGGTTCAGATTTCGTTGTGTGATAATTTTCAATTCACTCTGGATATATTTTATTTTCCATTAACTGAAGCGAAAGAACCGATTTCACCTACTAGAGGGCAATAATTTTTTCATCTAGAATTGTGTCTCCGACTTGAACGCACTTGATCTTTGGTATGCATGTAGTCATATTTCCCTATTACTTTTAAATTTTTAAATACATGTATTAACTGTTTTTATCTTCTTTCATATTTTCTCGTAAACTCAACTATGAACTGAAAAAAAAGAACAGCAATGAGTCTCTCCCTTCAATGGAGCCATGAGCATGTTTGTAAGGACCACAATATCCCTCTCGCATTTATATCCTCGGCTTTCTGAAAAGGTTCCCGAGAATCGTTTAGTGAGGCTAGCGAAGAAGAAAATTCTAGCGATGAGAATAATAGATCAAGAATCTGTTACATTTTCAATCTTCACTCTTGTAATATAATTGGCCAACATTATTGATGTATAACTCTTTCATCGAAGATGAATAACAATATTCCATCCTTTTCAATACTTGCCTCAATTTATCTTGAGATGGAAGAATATACATGGTCGTATTTCATAAATCAAGAATCCTACTTGTCTCGCCTTATCATTTCTAGGTCGCCTTTGTATTTTTCATTGACCTTGCCTTATCATTTTCGTGTGGTCTTCCAAGTTAGACCTCCTAATTAGAGGTCTTCCCGCCACCTTTATCTTGCCTTTTATCATTTTTCAAGTATTTTTGCTCAAGTAGATGTTTTAGTTTAGGGGCAATATGATGCCTAAATATCCTTGCGAATATTATGGGTAAAACATCTTATTGTCAACCGCCTTTAAGCTCTCGCCAACCCTTTGTAATACAAATACTGGTCGAAGAATTGTTACTTATGTGTATCCGCTCCAGAATGTGGGCTTGTAAATGGTTAAATGATGATTGTGTTCCTTGCGGGACCTCTCAAACCATTTTAGTGCTTCTCGAAATACTTGCATAGTATAGCATCATGATTCTCGTAACATACATCTTATAAGCCGCTGTTGCCTAACTTAGAGGACCTTTCATTATTCATGGCTTAGATCCAATTGTTTCCTTCATCCTTCCCTTCTATTGTTCAAGAGTCCTCTCATTTCAGCCAATTTCTTAAGATTTGTTCATTTGCTCTTGGAACCTACATTTTGCTGGGCATTATACGCTTTGTAGCCCTCTCATATTCTTCATTAATATTCGATTTGATTATTCTCGGGGATTGCTTCTTCCATCTCTTGAAGACCATCAAAAACATGCAGTTATTTTTCTCCCGTGCAAGTTGATTCGGCTCTTGGAGTTGCATGTTTCCTTGATTCTCCCTATTCCGCTCATCTTGGAAGAAGAATATAAGATCCTTGATTTTGTGTTTCTTGTTGCTGTTTAACTTGAACTTGATCTCACACTACTTCTTATTTTGCAATCTCATAATTAAATGATTCTGTCTTTTAGGGTTTTATCGGATTCATTTCTCCATTCATTCTTGCTTTTCTCCTCCTTGTCATTATTCAAGATTGTCGCTCCTCTTCCCTCTCGTCTTGATGCCCAAGTATGCTATCATAATCCACAGCCGTTTGCTACTGGGGAGAATAATTTTGCGATTTTCGTTTCATTCCCTCCTTTTAGAAGTCTCCCACTTTTTTACAATCGTTGGTTGCCCATCTAGCCATTTCTCTTTTCAATGAATTCTTGAGTATCTCTCCAAAGTTAATCCAAATTCTTTCCAATTTCTTTCAATCACCGCTCGGCTTTTCCTTGTTTCTTTTATTACAAGAAATCTCACACACACATGTAAATTTTGAGGATTCCATGAAATGGTTCACTTAGAAATTGCTTAAACTTTTCTCCTAATGACTTGCTTCACCATTCAAAAAGATCTCTCCCTTTCAATGAATTAGCCCTTTATATAGGGTAATACAAACAAATATAGAATATCGCAAGTGCACGAATATTCATTCTCGGACTTCTTCTGAGTTTCATGTTCAAGATTTGTCGTTTATTTTAGCTCCTCATGACTTGTGCTTATTTATGATAATTTTACACAATTCACTCAAGCAACGCTTTGATTCCCGATTAAAAGATATATTTTATTCAGTCAAATTAAAGTTAGGGTTTCTACCTAATCGAACCTGCTGTTGTTGATTCGAATAACTATTTATTTTTTACAGACCTTTTTTACAAATCAACATGTAAATTTTGAGGATCCGGTTCCGTGATGATTTCATAGAATTAGGTAAACAACTATTTTGTTGTGTGCTTCAGTTATTATGGTAAAATGCTTCAGATTATTATGGTAAAACTCTTGCGGGAGATTATTTTATTATGGTAAAACTGTGAGGTGATATATATATAGAAAAAAAAAATCGAGTTTAATAAGTGTGGCCCCCTATCATTCCCAGCCGTCCAAATCATAGCTCGATCAGGATAATTCCGACCGCGGGATCATGGTCCCCGACGAATCCTGTCCGTCTAATGACTCTCAAATCTCAGAGTCAAAGACCACCTTTTTTTGTAACAGTGACTAGGTATCACCGGGGCCTTACGGCCCCGGCTCAACCTCTCAAGTTGTTGCCTAAATCGGCATTTAAGCAGGTTTTGGTCTGCAACTTATGTTGCCAAAGTAACTTAATTTTTCTTTAGCTTTCGTTATTTATGCATTCACAAACCGTATATTTTGTGAACCCCATGATAAATTATGCTTAGCTTTCGTTATTTATGCATTCACAAACCGTATATTTTGTGAACCCCATGATAAATTATGCTCGGGTTTACATTGTAATTAGCTACCTCACCAGCAATTAGTCTGTTGTGGATTTAAAGATGCAATTGCTTTTATTTAGTATTCAAGGCAAATAATTATAGGTGTTGTGTAACCTCATGCTATCGCTTTTTAAATAGCAAATGAGGATTGCAATGTCTGGGACTTTATTTGAATATTGTATGATGTTTTTTTTCTTTTCTTTTTAAGACATAATGTCGTGTTAATAGATGAAAGATTATCACATAGCTCAGATACATTTTCTTAAAGCTTAATGGTGAGAGAAGATGGTTCATTCGTCGTTCTCTATGACAGACATGTGTTAAAAAATATGGCAATACTGTAGACAACTAACCAACAAAAAACCTTATTGAG
Organism: Papaver armeniacum; assembly: GCA_023531295.1. NCBI lineage: Eukaryota > Viridiplantae > Streptophyta > Magnoliopsida > Ranunculales > Papaveraceae > Papaver > Papaver armeniacum. Next base: position 110,284 of record JAJJWW010014167.1, read on the forward strand.
TAATATGATTTTATAAAAAAAAAAATTGTAGAAAATCATTAACAAAATTGCAAACGAAAAAAAATTAACCGTTATAAAAGAGTAAGTTAATAATTCCAAACAAAAAAAATAATTAAAAAGCCATAGATATAGGTACATACTCATACCAATTGTAGAATGTATTGGTACATATATTACGTACAATCAAAATAAGAAAGCAGTAATATATGTTGATTAAAAAACTACATGAAAACAATCATTAAGTTTACCATGAAATGTAGCATGACATTACCTTTTAATCGTATTTGAGTTATGCTAGACATTTAACCCAAAACCAAATCTATAAGTTTTTTTTGAGCTCGACTTCCCATATTCTTTCTTCATTTTTACATTGTAAGACCTTATTTGCATATTTTCATTCTTTCTCGATCACAAATTCTATCCATGTTTAAATTATATTTTTGTTGTAGAGATTATTTGAACGTTAACATCCTACGTTCTTGTCTTCTTCTACCTTTTACTTTTCGTTCATCTTTGTAATAATATTTTCCAAATTCTTCTATTTGTTCTTGAGATCCATGGTTCCGGAAAAGACTCGTATTATCATGCTATCTATATATCTGTTCTGTTACTTGTTTTTCTAGGAATGGAATCACTTCTCCGTATAATTCTTTTATTATTTTCATGTTTAAAATAATATCTGAACAAAAAAAAATTATGTATTTTGTAAATATGCAAACATGTATATCTAGTTATTTTGCATCTGGCCCCTCATTATATTCTGAATTTTCCCTAAAAAATTTCCTCAAGTAAATAAGTTCAAGCATTTTACAGTCACGTGAAAATAGATGAGTTGTAGAACTTTATCCTGCATTGTTGATTTCATCAGTGTCATCCAATTATAAAAATTGGTTAAACTTGATGACATTCCAGTCTTTGTCGGATTTTGATATTGTCTAGACTAATCTTTTTTCGACATAATTCTTCTATTTTTTCTTCAGACCCATGGTTCGGGAAAAGACTCATATTATCATGCTCTTTAATCTTGTAATCCTAGTGTAAAAGTTCCTTTTTAAAGCAAAATTTTGTCAACAGTTTCATTTCATATGTAGCCTTTACGAAAATATCATTTCAATAAGAAGGCTTTAGGGCAGACATGCATATCAATCGTCCAGTTACTGCATTCTTAGCTATTAACTCCCTCTTTAAAAGCAAATGAACAAAAAAAATAATAAAGCAAGTTGACATATGGAAATAAAAGTGTACCAAATGCCATAATTTCATAGTAGCTTTTAAATTAACACAGCTGGTTATCTTGAATATATTCATAATGAAGGTGTCCAAGATTTATTGTACTTCCCATAGTTTCCATGGACATGATAGGATATGGTAAGCTTAATAAAATAAAATAAGCTAAAGCAAATAATGAAGATTTGGCAATTCATCAACCTAAGTAAATGATCGACGGTGAAAGAACATTACTCAAACTTAAATAACTTATGCAACCTACATCCAAATTAAGTGTTCATCCCAAGAAATCCTATCAACATCTCATCATGAATATGAATTATGAAAAACTCGGCAACTGTGGAGTCTTTTATCTAAGGACGCGTATTTAAATACCCAAAATCCTATTTTCAAGCAACCCAGGAAATCATATTAACAACTCACTAAGCAAAGAATCTGAATTCATAAGAAATGAGCAACTGCGAAGTCCAGAACATGTATCTAAATTAAAAATGGTGAAGTTTATGAGCATTCCTATTAATCAATTTTACTTTTTTCTTAAGAGTAGATTTAAAAAGGAAAAGTACATGAAGGTTGAAATACGTGGGAAATAAATGGGAACCTTTTAGGAAGTGTGAACCAAATGCTGCTCCAAGAATATATAATGGGAAAAAGTGAAACCAACTTTGCAAAGATGTCAGAAAAAATGCATGCCATAAGGAAAATTAGGTGAAACAGAGTAGAAACTTACCATTCAGGATTGATCATGTATTGATTCAATTGAAATTCGATAAGACGTCTCTCACATGACCATCTCTGCTTTTTACGTCTCAAATTACACATATGCAATACAAAAAGGTTACCCAAAAATGATATTTATTCCTAGATTTTTATTTCATAAAAAGATATGTTTTCAATTTGAAAACACTGATCAGGACGATCTGAAGTATGAATATATTATAGATGTTCATCTTGAATTTCGGAAAACTCAGTTTCGCAGTCATCATCATAAAGGTATATGGGTGATGATTAAGACGTGTAACGGCTTTCATTCAATTTCGATAGATATCGAAAGTGTGTTTATCAAAAAAAATTGAAAAAATTTTCTCACTTTCAAGAGAGGAAAATATTCATTTGAACGTCCATAAAAAATGAAAACCATAGAAAATAAAATAATTTAAGTTAATTCAGCTTTGGTAAATTCTCATGCATCTTGATCTCAAAGTTTTTTTTTAGGTTACCAACCATTTTCGCTATAAGAAATTCAAGAAAATAAAATAAAAAATTGTATGGTCGACATGTGCATGGGCCCGAGGCACTAAGAAACCCAAATTAACTTATTTCATATATTCAGTTGTCATTATTATTTGGGGCTAATTTATGGTTAACCTTTTCTCCCTAGTAATTCATAAGGTTGGCTAATTCAATATAAGGATTAACTTCAGTTTCATCTTTGTATATCTCTTTTCTTCATGCTAAAATAAGGATTGTTGATTCCACAAAGAATAATGTCTAAGTTCACTTTTACATTTTCGAAAACAACTTAGTCCATAATATTTATTTTCTTTGGAAGATAAGATTCTAACGTGTGGATCCCATTTAGTATAAGTAACTAATTTGATTGCTTACAATTTTTTGGAGCAGTTGCACGTTGATATACGATTCTCTTTAACAATTTTATCAAATTTCTAATAGTTAAACCTAATCTAGAACTCATTTAATCTACTAATAGCGATAAAAATGTAATATAATATGCATCTTTGGATCATATGATCATAAGAATCAATAAATATATTTGTTGACAGAAGGAATCAAAAATGGAGCTTATAAAGACCAAAAAAAAAACACCAAAGGTTTTGTTATAAACTTGTCAGTTCATCATCTTTAATACTAAGAACCCCATGGATTTGAATTTTTAAAATTAAAGTTGAAGTTACATGAAAGTATGAACTCATTTATTTACCGTATACTCTTAAACAAAGTAGAAAAGTGAAACAACCACTTTTTGTGGACGAAGGTCGTATTATCTATTTATCTTCGAAAGAAAATCATATTCATAATGTTGAAGATCACTCAACAACTAACACACACACATACACACACAAAACTGCAGGAACAAACTAAAATCTAAAATAATTCACCAACTTATGCAGAAAAATGAGATGTCCATCCCCATTTTCGGTTATCATATCTCTGCAAACCGGTAAATAAAATCTCTAATTCACAAAATCACTAAAAACATAATCTCTTCCACCACTTTCATCCACACCCATCAATGGACAGTATCTTGAGAATCATCAAATCTTAACTAAACCTTAGTTTCTTCTATATTAGCAGTTTTTTTCCTAAAATCTTGTTTGCATACTTGGAAAAGTATTATGCAACCAAGTTTATTGTGTATAAAGTAAAATATTGACTGCAAAACATAAAATTGAATCTAGTGGAATGTGAAAGTCAAATAAAATATTTACATTCAAATACAAATTCAATTCAGAGACAATGAAAAGTTACCAAAAAAATGTACTCGTATAAAAAAAAATTGATTTTATGCAACGTAGCTCAATCACTCATCTCTATATGTTGCCTTTTATTTATGAATAGTAAAATCCTAATTAATATTGAAATAATATGTAAAATTTAGCCAAAAAAATTAAAAAATCGTCATAAATCAATTATTCAATCATGTATTATTTTCTAAAATATATTTTACCATTTAAGAAAATTCCACAATATAAATATAAAATGTTATCTTGGCAAGCAATCATTGATGATTAAATAACCCTCCTTTATTGCTTATTGTTACATGTCTTCTCCTCAATTCTATGTTTAAGGATCTATGAGAAATGCAACCTTACACTAACCGTATTCACATAAGAAGAATTTTTCCAACTCATAACGACGTTAGATGATCTCATTCTTTATATTTTATATGTCTTGGAATATCAAAAAGATCGACTTCCCTTCATCTACCTATTCTTCTATACGTCGTATTACTTTTGCGTAAATGCTTGGCGTTGAGAGGTAAATATGAGTTTGGTTCTACACGTCCTAGTCACAAAAATGACAACACCTTTTCTTAGAATAGCTTGAGAGAGAACTTTCTTTCCATTGTACTATGTCCTTCCTTATATAAGCTTTTCCCAAAACCTTCATTCTCATAACATCATGCCACATGTCATAGAAGCTTCCTTATTTACAACTATTACCATTTCTCCTAATGTAACCTTCCACTTCTCCATATATCCCTTCCTTGTCCTTTCCATTTCATGGCATGTCTTATTGGACTTGGGATTTGGTCCCCAAGTCCCCTATGTTCTATGGTGGATTAATCCTTCCTTTGGGAACTTTCTAGCCCTGCTAAGGGATAATTATTTTCATGTATCAACACTTGGTATATCATAAGTAAAACTGGATGGGTAACATATACCAACATGTGACAATAGAAGGAACATCCATAGTGGTGGGACAATTAAACATTCATGATAGTTCGGGTAGTAATGAGAAATATATATATTGTTTTTTTTTTACGTGAATTACAGGAAACTACGTCTTTCCCATATCATTACGACGATCTTGGAGCAACATTACTTAATTTCTATGGCGAAGTCACCATGTATTCAAAAATACCTCAGACCTCTGTCTTTTAAAGCTCTTTTATCCAATTTTCATATGAGACGGGTAAGTGCATTCAATGCATTATATTTTACAATATGTTTTGGATTAATGTCGAATGGTCTTCATCACTGTCATATAAATCCTCAAAATCTTAGGAGGTTTTCATCATTATCATATAAATTCCTCAAAATCTTAGGAGGTTAATACAGTAAAATAATATTTATTTTCCAGTGTCGATAATAAATTCCTAATATTGGTTCCTGATGCGTGTCGTAGGTGCAATCAAATTAATATCTTATTTCCACTCAATTAAAAATAATATAATGGAAGTCAAGTTCGTTCCCATGAGGAGAAAGAGATTCTAGTTGTAAAAATTGTCACAAAAGGGGGGTGTAAAAAGCAAAAGAAAATAAACAAGCAATTAAAAGATAAAGTTGAAATCAATAAGAGAGACAAGACCAAGGAATCCTTCTTCGTTGCAAAACAATGATTAAAGTTATGTTCTTTTCTACTTGTTATTAGTCACAGATTATCACCAACCGTAGGTAAAGCAGCTAGATCAGTGCTAAACCCCTAAATCCCTTGTATCACCGGATACGGAAGTTCTCGACTACCGGATTCTATTTACCAAACCACCTAGTAGTAGATCACTCTAGATGTAATTTAAATAAACGCATTAAGATTTATGAACTTATTAGGTCAATATTAGTAGTTATACTCTTAGATCAAGGTCTACTTGCTAACGTTGTTTTCACACACAATTGCTCCACGGAATCCCTCCGCAAGGTCTCGTGTTTGCTACTTATGTAAAGAGTCAAGAAACAATTACTTATCTCCTAACTTTCACTAGCTTTAGATCAAATTAACAAATCAATTTAGCGTGCACTCCAAACAATCTATCAATCAATCATGAATGAATAAACATTCCTATTAGTAAAAACAAACGATAATCATGTGAAAAACTTCAAGATAGAATTGAAACAAAACTCAAATCATGTATTAAGAACTAGGAATTCATCCTCAATCAATAATAAAATTAGCTACTCATGTTTTTGAAATTCACACAAAATAATTAAAAGGAGAATTTTCAAGTTCACACAAATAATTAAGAAGAAGAATTGAAAGCAAAAACACAAGTGTTGTGTGTGTAGAGAGGTGTGTAAAAGATGTAGAAAACTTCTCTATTTATAGGCTTCAATATTCTCCAAATCTTCCAAGGAATAGAATCCTTTTCCTTTAGCAATTCAATTTCCAAATTCAAGTCTTTCTCTTCTTCCATCTTCTCTTTCCAAATTTGAGCCCAATTCTCCATCCAATTCCAAGTCCAAGTCTTCACACCCATGAGAGAAGTCCATGAAAATTCTGGAATTTTTGGCTCGCCGGAAAACTAGTATTATGGCCGGAATCCATCACCGCCGGCCACCTGAAAATTTCACCGTCACTGGTATATTCGACGGAATATTCCGTCGGTCCACCGTTAGGACTAACGGTCAAAATGGTCAAACCATCAGTCCGCGTTAGTCAATCGGGTCAGAAGAAGGGGAGTTAGCCGAGTCAGTTAGACATCTGACTGGTCTGAATCGTCTTACTCAACTGAGTCACATGGACGGATCGGTCATCGGACTCGTCTGGCAAGGTGTACCGGCGGACCGAGTTGACTCGCCAAGGCGTAAATTCGGCCGAGTTTCGTTTGTTTCTTTGGTGTTTCCCGCCAAGTTCGGCCTTTACTTCTTGTCTTCATACCTGTTAAAAATCCTAGCACATACATCTAACATTTCAAACACATTCAGTGCTTCTTTAAGCTTCTTTATTCCGCCCACAACTCCACCAGAGTTTCTTTTCGATTACAGCAACAACAACTCACCATCATCCTCCCTGGTTCACTCAGATTAGCTTCATATCTTCCATTCAATGAATTTGACGGCCATAACTCCAATTTCAGCTCAAACCCCTTTAATCTGCATCAAATTGCAACAGCATCGAACCCATCTTGCTCCCAACTCTCGATTCATCTCCAAATTACCACCAGCTTCAATCCCTGACGTAAATTCATCTTCGATTTCTCCTCACCTGTTTCGATTTCCCATCACCAGCTCTTCCCTGTACCAACAACATCAACATTGCAGACCACACCCAACCAATCGATTCCAGCGAACCCTACAATAACAGAACCACCTCACCTCCATTAAATCCCTTTAATCAGTTCCTAGAAACCCATCGGTTCAACCACAGCCACCATCCCTATCACCAGAACCTCAATCTCGACATCAACAATTCGAATCAAACCCTAGCTTAGTTTTAACAACTTCGATCCCCGAGACCCAACAAAGAAACCCACCTACGATTCCATTCTGTCGTAGAAGCCAGATCGAAACCCATCTTACGAGATCGAACCCATCTTACACAAAGAACTACTTCAACCACCTTCATCTGCAATTTCTTCTCTTTGCAGGCTTCCATCCGCCACCGCATATTCATCACAACTTCAGGAATTGAGTTATAGCCGAAAATCCTTCTCTAATCACAACAGCAACTTCACTTTGTCTCAGCTAACACCGATTTCAATTCTCCTTCTCATCTCTCGATCTCACTCAACAAAGATCGATGTTCTTCTCTCGGTTTGTGTGTGGAGAAAAACGAGTGAATGAGATTTCTTAATTCTTAGGGTTGTGTAATGATTTGGGATTGAGACGCCCAACGTAAGAACCACCCCTGATGGGTGCTTATATCAGGTGGTCGCTTTGATAAGGGCTAGCCAAGTTTCCAGCCCCCTTAACCTTGATCGACCCGTTCGTAGTGATCCTCCCAAAAGAGTTGCCCCTTAACATTAACCGGGCTCCAGGATAGTGTTCGCCAAGAATGACTATTTTGCTCTTTTTACTCAAATTGGGTGATTTCTTCTTCTTTTCCTCTCGTGCGACTCCATAGTAGCTATAACACTCAAAACAAGCGTAAAATACATAATTCACAAGAAAAATAGCAAAGAAAGCATAAACAATAGATAATAAATAGGATGTATTCTACACCCTATCAAATTCCCCCACACTTAGACTTTGCTAGTCCTCGAGCAAATCAAACTAAAAACTCACAACTTCAAAGCGTCAAGCGTCCCAAGCATCCAAAGAGTTATGAGGACATAGAGTTTCTGCATGCTAGTAATAAGAAGTTAGAAATACTAAAGAACATATTCTCATTCTTAAATGTTGAGTGAGAAATAACCACACCATAATGAGAGAACGCGTGTTTGAGAAACGATCAATAAGCATTTCGCCTCGACTTCTGCCTCACCAAAAAGGATTTTATGATAATTGCACTCAAAAAGACGGCTTTTTTATGGTTCTCACATGTGTGCAGGTAGGAATGAAGAGAGAATTCCTGCAACATGTTGAATGGTGGGAAGGACAACTTCCGAGATATTTTAAAAACCTACATCTTTTAACATTTTGAAAAACCATTTTTCTGACGATCTCTAAGAAAGGAAATCAACCACTATCGAGGATGAGATTACTTACTCACCTTCACATCCGATCGCCAATTATGATAACACCACTCTCACGGCATCCAATAGAAACGTCTTCCGCTCCTCGTCTTGATCTTCTTGGTCTTCGTCTTCGGTTTCAACTATTGATGATAAACTCTCGAACTTCGTAATTCCTTGACAATTTGTAACCTTTTTACCTTAAAAATCCTTGTCGCTTGAAATTTCTTTATAAATTTTCCTTCCCCACGGCTTATTAAATAAATAAAAACAAAACAAATATTTCTCTTGTTTTTTTTTTTTAATTTTTTCTTTTCTTCTTTTTATCTTCTTTTTTTTTTATATGAATTTTTTTTTTTTTTTTAAACAAGAGAAATAAAATACAAAAATAAACCATGGCCGTGGGAGAAGTATTTTACCGCTTGATTCTTCACAACTTGTATCGTCTTGAAATCATAAACTTCAAAAATTCTCACCTTTTAATTTTCTTCGCTCTTGTGAATAAGTCTTCATACTTGGATATAGAATTACCTCATTATATTGTAAGTCCTCAACATATATGTAAAAATCTTCTCTTTATATGTTGCTTTACTTGAATATGAAATTTGCTCTTTTTCTCATTCCGTTGCTTGTAAACCTTAAACTTTTTCAACTTTCCTTGTAGATTTTGATGTCGCTCCTTGTTGATGATGATTGTGTTTCTATGGATCCGTTGTTGTTGCGAGAGAATGGTGCTAACTGCAAATCGAACTACAAGAAGGAAGCTTTCATCTATAGACGTCACCCTTCATGATTGATAAAATTAGCACTCAAGAGATCAAAGAGTAGTGCTTCTATTGGTGGGAGGTTGGGTAGCTCACCATTCTACCCGGAATTAACGTATGGTGACACACACTCAAAAGAAAACTCTTTAGTAGATGGAAAATTTCTGGTCGGTGCCTCACATGATGAATACGGGTAGTCTCCACTAATGATTGATCAGCAACTCTAATAATGCATTTCTCCCTGCACCAAATTCGCATCACCGGCATGATTAAATCCATTATTTAACACTCAAACAAGCAAGAAATCCGAATGTAGTTCCCTAACACTTCCAAGTTCAATTATGTCGGTCAAAATCTCTATGTAAACATACCTAGAAGTATGCTAATGACTCTAAAAATCTCTAAAAGTTGGAGGTTTTATGTAAACTTTTTTTTTTTTTTTTTAAAAAAAAAAAAAAAAAAAAAATACATGCTTAACCACTCCCCCACACTTAAACCTTACATTGTCCTCAATGTAATTGAATCGTCCTAGTAAAGTCAAGGTGGGAAATTTTAACATGATAAGGAACAAGAAAAAGAAATAACAAAAAAGCAAAAGGATAAGAAATACAAAACCTATGGGTTGCCTCCCATTAAGCGCTTGTTTTAAAGTCGACGGCCCGACTTAGCTCTTGCTAGATTCATTCCCCATATACTAACAATCTGAAAATTTGAGGATCCACCCATAATACCTGTTTTGAAAACAATAACTCCATACAAATATTAGCACAAGAAAACAATAGTGAAATTATCGCTCGATAGAAATGTCCCCCACACTTATTCTCGTCCACACTCGGAAGTGTATAAAGAACATAGAATTTGGGAACTTCCATGTATTCTTCTTGGCAAACCTGCATAGTGTTAGCATCAAGTGTTTCCAATGGTGGATATTTAGAAACAAAATCATCCTAAAATACTTTCGAAGCACATACATTCAAACCAATAAGAGGTAAAGGAGAAGAATCAATATGCAAAGGGTTAGACAAACCTTGCACAATCTCTTGTTTTACGAAATCCTCTTCATCCTTAGAGAATTCATATGAATTACTTACCTCTTGTATATCGTGGTCCTTTATCAAATCTTGCAACCGTTCGTCGTTATTTTCTACCTTAACCAAAGTCTCGGCATCATTATAATCATTGGCAAGTTCAATTGGGTCTTCCACAAAATCAATCAATTTGGTTTCATCCTCTAGCATCATCTCTTCAACATTCTCATCATCGGAATCGGGCCATTCACTAAAGTGATTCTCATCGGTATAAATTTTAAGATCTTCATGTGCGGGTGTTACACCGTTTATAACAATAGGTAAGTCACATCCAATTTCCTCCTTTTGAATAGGCGAAGGATCGTTATTATGATCCGGAGTTGGAATAACTACCTCATTGTTGCAACGCTCATACACTTCCGCGGACTCATATCTTTCCCTAAGGAATTTTTTCCAAGCACTAATTGCATCCTCCTCAAGCTCTACCTTTTGAATAGGTGTTTGATCATTACTAAGATCAAGGCTCGAGTAAGCTACACTAGCGTCATCAAAAGTATCCAAAGATTGGCCTTTTCTAACATAATCATCGATCAAATATTCACTACACACCATAGGCACATTAGAATAGTTATTGCTTTGATAGCAAAATTCTTCTTTATCCTTATCCTCCTTGTATTGATCCATGTCTCTTCGTTCTTTAGCAATGCCGTCTCGACGTGGTTCCTCCCAAACATAGGGTTCTTTGGTCTTGTAGTGATTCTTGCAACTTTTGTTGAAGATCCCCAATCATGGCGGACATCTTATACGCAAAACTAGAGAATTTCTGATGATAAACAAAACTATCCTCCCATCCTTGTGATTGTCCACTTACATACCCGTCATAAGGTTGTTGATATGTATGAGAATATCCATAAGGTTCTGTAGGAATTTGATCATAGCCAAAACATTGGTTTTGATTGTATCCTAAGGATGGTTGGAAGTTGCCATAATGTTGAGGTTGAAAACTGTATTGATTGTTGTAATATGCTTGCTCTTGTCCACCATACATGGAAAACCGATACCTGAAATAAGATTCTCAAAACCTAAGTTAGATACGATATAGAATCCAACAAAGCAAGAATAAACCAAAAAGAAAAATAAAAACAACTAAAATCATTATTGCTCCCTAAGCAATGACGCCAAAATTTGATGCGTGTCGTAGGTGCAATCAAATTAATATCTTATTTCTACTCAATTAAAAATAATATAATGGAAGTCAAGTTCGTTCCCACGAGGAGCAAGAGATTCTAGTTGTAAAAATTGTCACAAAAGGGGGGTGTAAAAAGCAAAAGAAAATAAACAAGCAATTAAAAGATAAAGTTGAAATCAATAAGAGAGACAAGACCAAGGAATCCTTCTTCGTTGCAAAACAATGATTAAAGTTATGTTCTTTTCTACTTGTTATTAGTCATGATTATCACCAACCGTAGGTAAAGCAGCTAGATCAGTGCTAAACCCCTAAATCCCTTGTATCACCGGATACGGAAGTTCTCGACTACCGGATTCTATTTACCAAACCACCTAGTAGTAGATCACTCTAGATGTAATTTAAATAAACGCATTAAGATTTATGAACTTATTAGGTCAATATTAGTAGTTAGACTCTTAGATCAAGGTCTACTTGCTAACATTGTTTTCACACACAATTGCTCCACGGAATCCCTCCGCAAGGTCTCGTGTTTGGTACTTATGTAAAGAGTCAAGAAACGATTACTTATCTCCTAACTTTCACTAGCTTTAGATCAAATTAACAAATCAATTTAGCGTGCACTCCAAACAATCTATCAATCAATCATGAATGAATAAACATTCCTATTAGTAAAAACAAACGATAATCATGTGAAAAACTTCAAGATAGAATTGAAACAAAACTCAAATCATGCATTAAGAACTAGGAATTCATCCTCAATCAATAATAAAATTAGCTACTCATATTTTTGAAATTCACACAAAATAATTAAAAGGAGAATTTCAAGTTCACACAAATAATTAAGAAGAAGAATTGAAAGCAAAAACACAAGTGTTGTGTGTGTAGAGAGGTGTGTAAAAGATGTAGAAAACTTCTCTATTTATAGGCTTCAATATTCTCCAAATCTTCCAAGGAATAGAATCCTTTTCCTTTAGCAATTCAATTTCCAAATTCAAGTCTTTCTCTTCTTCCATCTTCTCTTTCCAAATTTGAGCCCAATTCTCCATCCAATTCCAAGTCCAAGTCTTCACACCCATGAGAGAAGTCCACAGAAAATTCTGGAATTTTTGGCTCGCCGGAAAACTGGTATTATGGCCGGAATCCATCACCGCCGGCCACCTGAAAATTTCACCGTCACTGGTATATTCGACGGAATATTCCGTCAGTCCACCGTTAGGACTAACGGTCAAAATGGTCAAACCGTCAGTCCGCGTTAGTCAATCGGGTCAGAAGAAGGGGAGTTAGCCGAGTCAGTTAGACATCTGACTGGTCTGAATCATCTTACTCAACTGAGTCACATGGACGGATCGGTCATCGGACTCGTCCGGCAAGGTGTACCGTGGACCGAGTTGACTCGCCAAGGCAAAAATTCTACGAGTTTCGTTTGTTCTTTGGTGTTTCCGCCAAGTTCAGGCCTTTACTTCTTGTCTTCATACCCGTTAAAAATCCTAGCACATACATCTAACATTTCAAACACATTCAAAGGTGCTTCTTTAAGCTTTTTATTCCGCCCCACAACTCCACCAGAGTTTCTTTTCGACATAAAGAACAACAACTCACCATCATCCTCCCTGGTTCACTCAGATTAGCTTCATATCTTCCATTCAATGAATTTGACGGCCATAACTCCAATTTCAGCTCAAACCCCTTTAATCTGCATCAAATTGCAACAGCATCGAACCCATCTTGCTCCCTACTCTCGATTCATCTCCAAATTACCACCGACTTCAATCCTTGACGTAAATTCATCTTCGATTTCTCCTCACCTGTTTCGATTTCCCATCACCAGCTCTTCCCTGTACCAACAGCATCAACATTGCAGACCACACCCAACCAATCGATTCCAGCGAACCCTACAATAACAGAACCACCTCACCTCCATTAAATCCCTTTAATCAGTTCCTATAAACCCATCGGTTCAACCACAGCCACCATCCCTATCACCAGAACCTCAATCTCGACATCAACAATTCGAATCAAACCCTAGCTTAGTTTTAACAACTTCGATCCCCTGAGACCCAACAACAAACCCACCTACGATTCCATTCTGCTGTAGCTTCAGATCGAAACCCATCTTATCTGGATCGAACCCATCTTACACAAAGAACTACTTCAACCACCTTCATCTGCAATTTCTTCTCATTGCAGCTTCCATCCGCCACTCGCATATTCATCACAACTTCAGGAATTGAGTTATAGCCGAAAATCCTTCTCTAATCACAACAACAACTTCACTTTGTCTCAGCTAACACCGATTTCAATTCTCCTTCTCATCTCTCGATCTCACTCAAAAATCATTGTTCTTCTCTCGGTTTGGTGTGGAGAAAATGAGTGAATGAGATTTCTTAATTCTTAGGGTTGTGTAATGATTTGGGATTGAGACGCCAACGTAAGAACCACCCCCGATGGGTGCTTATATCGTGGTCGCTTTGATAAGGGCTAGCCAAGTTTCCAGCCCCTTAACCTTGATCGACACCGTCTGTAGTGATCCTCCCAAAAGAGTTCCCCCTTAACATTAACAGGGCTCAGGATAGTGTTCGCCAAGAATGACTATTTTGCTCTTTTTACTCAAATTGGGTGATTTCTTCTTCTTTTCCTCTCGTGCGACTCCATAGTAGCTATAACACTCAAAACAAGCGTAAAATACATAATTCACAAGAAAAATAGCAAAGAAAGCATAAACAATAGATAATAAATAGGATGTATTCTACACCCTATCAAATTCCCCCACACTTAGACTTTGCTAGTCCTCGAGCAAATCAAACTAAAAACTCACAACTTCAAAGCGTTCAAGCGTCCCAAGCATCCAAAGAGTTATGAGGACATAGAGTTTCTGCATGCTAGTAATAAGAAGTTAGAAATACTAAAGAACATATTCTCATTCTTAAATGTTGAGTGAGAAATAACCACACCATAATGAGAGAACGCGTGTTTGAGAAACGATCAATAAGCATTTCGCCTCGACTTCGCATCACCAAAAGGATTTTATGATAATTGCACTCAAAAAGACGGCTTTTTTATGGTTCTCACATGTGTGCAGGTAGGAATGAAGAGAGAATTCCTGCAACACGTTGAATGGTGGGAAGGACAACTTCCGAGATATTTTAAAAACCCACATCTTTTAACATTTTGAAAAACCATTTTTCTGACGATCTCTAAGAAAGGAAATCAACCACTATCGAGGATGAGATTACTTACTCACCTTCACATCCGATCGCCAATTATGATAACACCACTCTCACGGCATCCAATAGAAACGTCTTCCGCTCCTCGTCTTGATCTTCTTGGTCTTCGTCTTCGGTTTCAACTATTGATGATAAACTCTCGAACTTCGTAATTCCTTGACAATTTGTAACCTTTTTACCTTAAAAATCCTTATCGCTTGAATTTTCCTTCCCCACGGCTTATTAAATAAATAAAAACAAAACAAATATTTCTCTCTTTTTTTTTCTTTTTTTTTTCTTTTCTTCTTTTTATCTTCTTTTTTTTTATATGAATTTTTTTTTTCTTTTCTTCTTTTTTTTTTTTTTTTTTTTTTTTTAAATTCACACAAATAATAATTAAAAGGAGAATTTTCAAGTTCACACAAATAATTAAGAAGAAGAATTGAAAGCAAAAACACAAGTGTTGTGTGTGTAGAGAGGTGTGTAAAAGATGTAGAAAACTTCTCTATTTATAGGCTTCAATATTCTCCAAATCTTCCAAGGAATAGAATCCTTTTCCTTTAGCAATTCAATTTCCAAATTCAAGTCTTTCTCTTCTTCCATCTTCTCTTTCCAAATTTGAGCCCAATTCTCCATCCAATTCCAAGTCCAAGTCTTCACACCCATGAGAGAAGTCCACAGAAAATTCTGGAATTTTTGGCTTGTCGGAAAACTGGTATTATGGCCGGAATCCATCACCGCCGGCCACCTGAAAATTTCACCGTCATCGGTATATTCGACGGAATATTCCGTCGTCCACCGTTAGGACTAACGGTCAAAATGGTCAAACCATCAGTCCGCGTTAGTCAATCGGGTCAGAAGAAGGGGAGTTAGCCGAGTCAGTTAGACATCTGACTGGTCTGAATCGTCTTACTCAACTGAGTCACATGGACGGATCGGTCATCGGACTCGTCTGGCAAGGTGTACCGGCGGACTGAGTTGACTCGCCAAGGCAAAAATTCGGCCGAGTTTCGTTTGTTTGCTGGTGTTTCCCGGCCAAGTTCAGGCCTTTACTTCTTGTCTTCATACCTGTTAAAAATCCTAGCACATACATCTAACATTTCAAACACATTCAGTGCTTCTTTAAGCTTCTCTATTCCGCCCACAACTCCACTAGAGTTTCTTTTCGATTACAGCAACAACAACTCACCATCATCCTCCCTGGTTCACTCAGATTAGCTTCATATCTTCCATTCAATGAATTTGACGGCCATAACTCCAATTTCAGCTCAAACCCCTTTAATCTGCATCAAATTGCAACAGCATCGAACCCATCTTGCTCCCAACTCTCGATTCATCTCCAAATTACCACCAGCTTCAATCCCTGACGTAAATTCATCTTCGATTTCTCCTCACCTGTTTCGATTTCCCATCACCAGCTCTTCCTTGTACCAACAGCATCAACATTGCAGACCACACCCAACCAATCGATTCCAGCGAACCCTACAATAACAGAACCACCTCACCTCCATTAAATCCCTTTAATCAGTTCCTAGAAACCCATCGGTTCAACCACAGCCACCATCCCTATCACCAGAACCTCAATCTCGACATCAAAAATTCGAATCAAACCCTAGCTCAGTTTTAACAACTTCGATCCCCTGAGACCCAACAGCAAACCCACCTACGATTCCATTCTGCTGTAGCTTCAGATCGAAACCCATCTTACAGATCGAACCCATCTTACACAAAGAACTACTTCAACCACCTTCATCTCGCAATTTCTTCTCTCATTGTGTGACTTCCATCCGCCACCGCATATTCATCACAACTTCAGGAATTGAGTTATAGCCGAAAATCCTTCTCTAATCACAACAAAGAACTTCACTTTGTCTCGGCTAACACCGATTTCAATTCTCCTTCTCATCTCTCGATCTCATTCAACAAGTTAGCCGTTGTTCTTCTCTCGGTTTTGTGTGTGTGGAGAAAACGAGTGAATGAGATTTCTTAATTCTTAGGGTTGTGTAATGATTTGGGATTGAGACGCCTAACGTAAGAACCACCCCCGATGGGTGCTTATATCGTGGTCGCTTTGATAAGGGCTAGACAAGTTTCCACCCCCTTAACCTTGACTGACCTGTCTGTAGTGATCCTCCCAAAAGAGTTGCCCCTTAACATTAACCGGGCTCCGGATAGTGTTCGCCCAAGAATGACTATTTTGCTCTTTTTACTCAAATTGGGTGATTTCTTCTTCTTTTCCTCTGTGCGACTCCATAGTAGCTATAACACTCAAAACAAGCATAAAATACATAATTCACAAGAAAAATAGCAAAGAAAGCATAAACAATAGATAATAAATAGGATGTATTCTACACCCTATCAGTTCCCTCTTGGATGAATTATCCATTCTTCCATCAATCTAATCCAGTGCTCCACAATATAAACATATGTAATATCCATTGCGCGAAAGTAGTGACTTACAAATGGCTAGAGTAACAATTTGATTTCCATCATTATCTGTGGTTTGTGTATCTTCATCGCTATCATCAGATGATAAAGCACAATAAACGTTAGAATTGTTTGATGCAAAAACTTCATCGATAATTAGCAAGCATACAAACAACAATGCATGCAGTTAATTTCTAGTGCATGTTGACACATAAGAAGAGGTTAGAAACAGACTGTAAATTTAATAAAATATTATGTTTAAATTAGTGGTATGCATGATGTGTGAGTAACTGAACCTATAAGATTTATATTGATAAACGTCAACATTTGTTGATATGTGGGATTGCAATTAAAAAACTATTCTTGAGTTTATTAATTGGTGAAACAATTTACTTTATTTTATACGATTCTCACCACATTATGTGAAACAACATCGTTATTCGAAGTTTTTTAAATAGCTTGTGAGTGTCTTCTTCGACTGAGAACTTTGAAAATATTTATTACTTTAGTTTATAACATAAAATTAGCTAAACTTAGTGCAAATCATAACAATATGAACATATGATCAACGTGCATTTAATTGCACATTTCTTTACCCCTATGCAGGGTTTCTTATAAAACCTATGAGATTGTACATCTTTGATGATGAACCTAGCGTTATCTCGTGACGAAACCGCTATGACACTATTCTGATTATTTATACTTTACCAACTTCTTGTAATTTCTAAATTAAAATCAAAGTCTAGAATTTACTGAAAATCATGTATACATGTATGTTAAATTTTGACGGTACTTAATTCAACATTAATTGTGTGTCCCTTCTTTTACTTTATGTAGGATTGTTTTTATGTTTTGTTGAGCTTCTCTCTTGGTCCTTGCTCGTTCCGACAAAACTCATTTATCATGCGTAATATCAAGTAAGTTGTCAAAGAATTTTCTATCGGACGAAGAAATAATTAACTTACATTACTTGCAGATAAAATATTTTAAGAAGTTTGCTTCTTATTCCAAACTCAACTCAATAATACATTAGCTCATCCAATTAGATATTTTTATTATTCCTTTCCATGTTTTTCACTGTTCGGCTTTTCTCTCATGTTGCGTCTTATATTCTGAAAGCCGAATAAGTACAATTATTTTTTTTCTTTGATACAGATGGTTAACATCAGACCGCAGATTAAACAGGTAGCTTCGGGTACTCCTCTTTTATCGTTAAAAGATATATCGAATTTTTGTCCTTATTATTCCACTATTAAATTATAAATATTATTGAACTTTTCTTCATGTCACTTAAATTTCTATTATTAGTGAGTCGTTGATATATGTATACCAAGGGGATTTGGTTCTCCTAGCTCACTTACATTTCTATTATCACTAAGTCATCGATATCCATCACCTCATATTGTTTGGGCCACGATTGAATTGAGACCGATAAGGCTTTTACCATAGCACTTGTAAAAAATGATAGTTTGATAGACTTGTTGCTCCAGTAGCTTCTACTTCTAGGATATTAACACCAAGATATAGGGTGGCTGAGCTTAGCAAAAAGTTTGGTGTGGGCAGCCATGCATGAAAACGATCTATACTTGCTTTTAAAATATGGAACCTGCAGTACACGACAATGTGATAAAGAAGACGAATTTAACCATTATTAATCTTGTTGACATGGTTTTGTTGTAGAAGAAATTGTTGTTGTAGAAAAAGAGGGAAGATGGTCCGGAAGCAAGACATATCAACCTCAACTCGAATACCACAATATTCGCAATGAAACATTTTTCACTCAATGGGTATGACATGTTGTAATCACGTGCAATCTATACTGTTCTCTGAAAGCCAAATCTAATAGGAGAAAAAACTGTCCTCAAAAATATAAATGTCCATCATTATTTTATTTTTTTGATAAAAGGAAATTTCATTAAACTAAAGGGAAGGAAATACATTGTTTTGCTTACATATAACTTTTAACCAACTTTCTTTTCTAGATTTATCCCATGATCTAGAATCTACATGCACAACTTTCTTTTCTAGATTTATCCCATGATCTAGAATCTATATGCACATTCCCATATTTAATTAGAAACTTAGCTAGATTTATCCCCTGTCCATCATATAGAGTACCTTGTTTGTTGAACTTGGAAAAGAAAATTGTCTACCTTTTTATTTTTCTTTTTCTTTGCATATTAGTTGTTTGTTAGTTTCTTAAAATTTAGGACATACTCTATATGTTCAATGATCTATATACTTAAGGATTCTCTAAAAGGAGTTACTGTGGAAAGTGAAAAACAATGAAATCTGCATGGCATCCCACCTCTTCAAAACATCAAGTTGAATATCTCTCTTGCTTCCTGATGATTCCGCCCAAAAGAAAGAAAGAAAATTAACATAAGAACCTACAAACTTAAAGTAAAATAAAAATCAGTGATAATAAGAGAAAACTAACACCTTACCTAGACCGATAGTTGCTAGCCACATATAGATGATCAATTTTCAAGATAGTTAAAGCCAAATTGAACCTACAAAGAAAACAGTGACAGAGATGGGTGAGTCGCTGATACGATAGAAACAACAAATAACAAATGACACCAATCAAAAATACTAAAAGTCCAAGTTAATAACAGTACTTTAAAACAAAATATGGAGATTAAACACGAAGAGAACCACCTTGATTTTGTTCTTCCAAGAGTAAAAGGTTTCGCTGACAATCAGAGGCCACTCGGCCATGAGCTTGAAAACCTTTTAACCCATGTTTGTTAATGTGCCTACATCTTTCCAGAGTCATATATTTTACTAAACCCCAAATATGATGCCATCCTCTTAACTTGAAGCTTCTTCAATATTATTTACCTAGGTAGCTTTGTTCTATATTGGTGATGCAATTTTATGTAAACTTCAGATGCATTTCTCGGCTGCAATGTCAGCCTCTTAACTTACTCCCACTGGATCTTTCAAATGATTTATTTAGTAAAGAGGGAGATGCACAGTTATAGTTATATCAAGCTGACATACCAAAAGGGACAGAAAGTTAGGAGCCTAAAAACTTCTCAAACGTTCGTTCACTAAATACATACAAAAAAAAATAGACCTAAAAAAGCTGCAAGTGATCAATCACGAAAAGAGTCGGAATAAACCAAAGCTGAGGATTGCAGCATCTACTTTTGTAAATAACTTTTAAAGTTCGTAAGGAACTCTTTAGAATGAAACAAAGATAAAAAATCATTAAAGACACAAATAAGCTTTCACAATTAAGCATATAAAATATAAATACTACAAAGTGAGTATTAATCCAATCCAGAAATGATTCTTCTGAAGGAGCAACCAACATCGTGTTAAAATCAAAAATTTGCAGATCATTATGTCAACTTAAGACCTTCGGAAGATTTCTATGACACGACTCTCCTATGTTAATATTATTCCTTCGTTGACCCAACTACTCCATATCCAAGTGATTCAGATACATGCCTTGACATTTGGAAAAGTGCAAATCCAGCATTACTTTCTATTGTATAGGTCTTGCAGATGAAATATCTCTATGGATACTAAAATATTAACGTGCATTGTTAAATGTGTATTTAGTTTAGCTCCTCCATACTTGTTTTTGAAGTACTATACTCTGATGACTTTAACTATCTACTCATTCAAAAATATCATACTTGGTAACACCTCACATGTTTGAGCTAATGGGATTTATTCAGGCAAACCCATAAATTAAGCTAACGGGCAACAAAAAACCATTTAACAACCAGAAAATGGACGGAAAGAACGAAAATCAGTATACAAAAGACCTAGTAACTAATGCAACTAACGTAATGTAGTTAGAATTTTTAGATTATTGTTCAACGGTAGATTCGACTATCCACATTGCAATGTAACTCTGTGATGTACACGGCAATTTAGTTCATGCCACTCATTCCACAGTTCGTTAGTTGTTTAAGGTACAAAAACTCGGTGCATGTTTCAGCATACACAATGCAGCATTTCATATTTACACTGACAAAATAATACGCTTTTCATGCAAGTGTTCAACAATGCAATGCATAAGGCAAACTTGAGGAAAGTGGGTAACTCAAGTCTTTTAGAACAACCACTGCACGTCTCCCATCAGATTAACCCCAAATCCCGCCATCTTCCACAAAGAATCCATTAGAATTCATCAAATCCCAAGCATTTTCATTTCATTGCCAACTTTCTCATACCTTTTAACATCATTCAAGGAGGTCGGTTCGCTCTCGGTTCTCATCTCGTGTGTAATGTAATCTCGTTATCACATCTTCTCGACATCCATGGTACCGTTACCAAAATGTCACAAATCATTTCCCACTTTAAGCTTCTTATCTAACAAAATCAATAGAAATGTGATTAAATAACCCCAAAAATAAGTCTGCCATGACATCAGATTGTTGTACATCATGGGAAATAGGTAAAAAAGCGATTAATGTTGTCTCGAATATTCGGTATCTAAAGCATGTAAAGGCAACTTCAGGTGTAACGCCAGGGAAATCAACTTTCAAATATTCACCTTCATATCAAAGTGCTTTGAAAACGGTACTGGTATTTGTTTGATCTCGAAATGAAAAAAAAAATGTAAAGAGATGAAAGGTTTCTACATTTACACCTATGTCCACACTATGTATGGGCATCTAAAGCATAAAAGGTTTTGGTTTATTCAAGTAACTATGCCATCTGTGGGAGTCGAACCCACAACTACATCGGTGAAAACCATGCGCTCTGCCATTTGAGCTAAGAAGGCAAATACAATTATATTTCTCTGAATGAATCAAAGAAAATATGTACTTTTTTGAAGAAATAAAACTGTAGCATGCTCATTGTTCACAGTAGACATGCATATCAATGAACTACCTAAACCATGTATTATTTGAGCACCCAAAACATCCCCTAATGTATACTAATAATATTTCTCATTCCGGTCTCAAAGTTACTTTTGAGCTCACCACTTAAGTTGGAAACAAAATAGAAGCTCAACAATTGCACAATATATGTTAAAGAGTTTATGGAGATAAAATAAATAAAAAACTCTAAGCTTACCATTGGAATAATTTACGCTTGAGCAAAGTCGATTTGTCTTCAATCACTTTTATTTGAAGTAGGTTCAACAATGTGCACGGAAGCACAATACAAAAGAAGTACCACGCAAAGGAGCGGGCGGAAGCTGCCATACACAATCGAGAGAATAAATATGTGACCCTCGTTGGAGAGCATAAACACTAACACATGCTAAACATAGGTCTCCAAACATTATGCTATGCATCCACACATACATATTCAACCATTCAACTCTCACCTTAACGCACAATGAACCCCTCCTTAGTAAAAGAGACACAAATTCAACAACCTGAGGTTCTACATCCAAAAGTAAAAGCTTAGAAAGCAAGAAAAGGCAAAAAGTCTCATCTAAGTTGGGCTCTAAGAAATAAGTATATCTAGCTTCTAATATAAGTAATGATACTCGATGCTCATATAAAGGCGATCTGAACAAAAATGAGAAAGGGAACAATAAAAGAAACATTAACCCATCATTCATGAAGAGCCCGAGAAGGAGTTTTCAACTATTTGCCTGCATCTGACATTCTAACTCACCATGATACACAAACCAAACAAAGCATACATTTAAAAAACTTGACAATATGTCAAAAATGGAATAGCCGTTTGTATAACTTTAATAGAATACCTCTATGATCCATGAGTTTCACTACCGCAGAATTGATGAATTCAAAGAAACAAACTCTATCACAATCTGAACAATTAAAGATCCAAACTAAAGTCTTTGCTACATACAATGGTTCATATCCTAATAATATGTCCAAAACCGATGGTAAATCTTAAATTCCTTTTTTAAGTTTTTCAATGCTAGGTAAGGAGTTACTTTTCTCTATTATGCTAGTCATGGGTGTTCTTATTGATAAATTGTGAGTTGTATGCAACTAACATATAATAACTTGGATTTGTTATCATACACTTTATTAATTGCTTAGGTAAAGCCTGTGGATTGTACCTGGAGGATAATGATTCGGGAAGCAAGATGTATATTCCACATCATCAACATATCTAAAATGAAACAGCAGTTTCTAGTCCAGCAATAATCAAACACACAGTTCGGAATGTAATCACAAACTTTCTTCTATATCAAACACCAAAAATCAAAACCCTGTCAGTACTTAATTTTAGGTTATCACCTAATTCAGTAGCTCTACAACCACAAACACAAACTATAAGAGGAAAAAACGAATCACTAAGTTTTCTATATCTGAAGAAGCATCCAATAACTTACCTGACTATGGTAAACAAATCTAACAAAGGTAGTGAACAGTCCTGTGCAATGTAAATAACATCCCTAGAAAATATTTTGTAATACATCTGTCCTAAGACTTAACTGCTCTAGATATTTCGAAGGGGCTGAGGAAGTCAATATCAATAGCCTAACGTTCAGACACTCCAGTATCACGATGAATGACCACGTCAGTATATTCATGATCATCTTCACAAAAGTAGAGACGAAATGGTACTTGTAGTTATAACTGATCCCCCGTATCAAGCAACTTTGAGAAACTTTCATTTTCACTAATACTCTCTTCCCAAGTTAACCTAATGGAAAACATAAAAGATGAACAACATAGAATTAGCAGGTAAAAAAATTTGAGTAACTGATTAAGTACAAATTGTGATGACAGAAAACATGACTGAAGTTAATTTTGTCCAAATAGTATATAGAATTTTACAAAATCATGGAAGACGTGGCATCCAAATGTTATCTGGAGAGAAAAAAAAGTGAAGAGAGAGAGAGAGAGTGAGAGG
The DNA here is from genome assembly GCA_023531295.1 of Papaver armeniacum. NCBI lineage: Eukaryota > Viridiplantae > Streptophyta > Magnoliopsida > Ranunculales > Papaveraceae > Papaver > Papaver armeniacum. Next base: position 134,004 of record JAJJWW010014167.1, read on the forward strand.
GTGATATAGATCCTAAATACCTTCTCTAGCCATGTGTCGTTGCGTTTCTAAAGAAGGGAACACAATAGCGGGAGTATTGGGAGAGTAGCGGCAAACACAACTGATCTCTGCAAGTGTGCCAAGCTCATCCAATTCACTGCAAAATAATATGGAGAAAGAAACGAACTTAAAGAAAGAAACAAAATCCACCTGTTATTCACCAAAAAGTATAAGAAACCTTCAAAATTGAGCAACATCCATGGTTGGCACGACGTGCTTCAAGGTTAGTTTCCACACCCACTGTAGATTCTCATTTCATCCAGATAAGTCCAAGACGTTTTATCTGGAAGGATAAAAAAGTGATCATAACTACGTAATTATGAGTCTGCGACACTAATGATAGCAGAGACAGAGTGAGAGTAATATAGATCCTACGTATCTGCTCTAATCATTGAATCATTGCTACAGGAAGGAACATAATACCGAGGTATTGGGTGATTAGCAGCGATCACAGCCAATTCCTGGAAGTGGACCAAGCTCAGCCAATTCACTGCAAAATAATATGGAGAAACCAACCAAAGTTAGCTTGGTGCAACATTATCTAAATATCAACCAACTTAATGAAAGAAGCAAAATTCACCTATTAATTACTGAAGGCAAAAAGTGTAAGGAACCTTCAAAATTTTGTAGCATTAAAACACTTGCTAGCTAGACCAAGATAGACAACCATTTAAATCCATTTTGTTGTCGGCTAAGTTTGAAGAAGCCATACATGCAATGAAACTCAAGAAAATTCTATTATACCTATTTTTTCCCTATTCTAAGAAACTGTACTTGTAGATTAGCAGACAACTCCACTAAACCAAAAGTGGAGGAACTACCAAACCAATTTACTATTGAGCTCACATTATTACAGCGGCCATGCTCGGGTCTTATGCCTTTCCCAAAAAAAAATAGACTAATTATGTTTGAGTTATTTGAACTTCTTCGCGTAAACCTTACCTACCATAGAATTTTGAATGTCAGGCGGTCAATCATGTGTGTAGGGATACCTAGAGACAACATTATATCCAATATAGGAATGCGGAAAATTTGATGCATCATGAGGTAATCAAGGATGTTAGAGCCGCTACCTAAAATAAACATAAGGAATGACTCACGTGACTATCAAGACAAAAAAAAAGACGCACATACTAAGCAATGAACAATGTAGTAAATCAGTAATGACTAAATATACTAAGTATTAAGCAACTTTAAAGAATATGCCCAAAGTCGAACCATAGAAAAAATATTCTGAATATTTAGATAAACAAATCTAATGTTTAATGTGACTCTTATCATTTATGATTTATTAGTGGTCTCAGATGCCCATGGTTTCAGAGATCGCCTGTATAAAGTTAAACGAAACAAATTGATATATCAATAATAACCCAATTGGTACTTGCAAAAAGATACTCGATAAAATAAATTAATTGCAAATTAATGCCGAAGGACATAAGAAAAGAACTGATAGACAGACTAATATCCCACCATTGAACATGAATGGTAATCTTGGCATGCCTCTGTTGAGATGGTTAAGCCTGGTGATACTGATAGACTGATAGCCACCGATAGACCGATAGCCACCATTTCATACATCTTATTAGTTCCATTCGTTCCTTTTCTACCAAACTACATTCGTTCATACATCTTATTAGTTCCAACACGAAATATTACTTAGGGTGTGTAGAGTTAAAAAACAAAAATAGAAGGTACTTACCAATGCCTTTATTCCTTTGTTCCCTTCGCGCATTCCTTTTCCGAACACCCCTCTGAATATACAGAACAATGCAAAATTTAGAGTACCACTTGATATAGAGGTGTAAAGTTGGTTGACACTGCATGGTGTATGAGAATGAACAATACCTGGTATAAGTACCAAACATACATCATATACTACAAAACAAATAAATCTAAGCAGTACACTTGAAGAACTTACATGTAATGCAGATTGTTAGTGGACAACTGTCACCATTGCCCTTATAATAATCAATTGTGCCATCATTATTGGCCTTAAAATCAGCTGATTCGAGGATCACTAACATCTTAATATATTCCTTTTCCTAGGTGCAAAACTAATTATGTACAGAACCTAAATTTATCAAAACCAAAACAACACTTGAGATGAGAACTTAAGCGCTTGTTTTATTCAATTTCAAGACAAACACAGATGACTTGATGCAAAGTTAATTTTCAATTAAAGTTTCCATTAAATTAATGGATTCAGTAAAGTGATTAAATGTTAAGCTATGGCATTTATTCAAACACCTTGTCAGTTCAACAAAATTAACAAAAAAAAAAATTAGACTTGCCCATTTTTTCGTTCACCAAAAAAATTAGACTCGCCTATTATTTTGCTTCACCAATCTCTCGAAACAATCCACGCTTAAAGATCCCGAGAAGGGAACCGAGCAAAATCAAGCTCTCGGTGCTGCTAAAACAATTAATTTAAAACCCTTTTTCCAATCAAATCTCCAAGCGTAATATCTGGAAGTACCTATCAATTGGTGCCAAAGTAATACATAGTGAGATTTAATGGAAGAATTAAGAACAGGAGAATAGCTAAAAATTGAAGAGCAAACCCTAGATTCGTGTTTACAAACCAAGTTTTCATCTCTCTTCTTATCCTTGTTCTTCACATCATTAATCTTCGCATAGAAGATCATGCAGATGATTTGCTTTTCTTGCGGCTGCTAGGGTAGGAGATTAGGAGATGAAGAAGAAACCATCTCTCGGCTCTCTGTAAGAAGAAAATAGAGGTGAAAAGAGCAAACGGATTATATATGACACAGATCTACATCCAACAGCCAAACACATGAAAATATTTGGGCGGCCCCCGGTCATTCTTAGTTGATCCAACCCCTAACGTAACAACACTAAAAATTTGGGGCCGTCCAAGTCATAGCTCGATCCGGATGATTCCGGCCGCGGGATCATGGTCCCGGTTCAATCCTGACCATCTAATGACTCTCAAATCTCAAATTCAAATACCACCTTTTTTTATAACAGTGACTAGGTATCACCGGGGCCTTACGGCCCCGGCTCAACCTCTCAAGTTGTTGCCTAAATTGGCATTTAAGCTGGTTTTGGTCTGCAACTTATGTTGCCAAAGTAACTTAATTTTTCTTTAGCTTTCGTTATTTATGCATTCACAAACCGTATATTTTGTGAACCCCATGATAAATTATGCTCGGGTTTACATTGTAATTAGCTACCTCACCAGCAATTAGTCTGTTGTGGATTTAAAGATGCAATTGCTTTTATTTAGTATTCAAGGCAAATAACTATAGGTGTTGTGTAACCTAATGCTATCGCTTTTTAAATAGCAAATGAGGATTGCAATGTCTGGGACTTTATTTGAATACTGTATGTTGTTTTTTTTTCTTTTCTTTTTAAGACATAGTGTCGTGTTAATATATGAAAGATTATCACATAGCTCAGATACATTTTCTTAAAGCTTAATGGTGAGAGAAGATGGTCCGTTCGTCGTTCTCTATGACAGACATGTGTTAAAAAATATGGCAATACTGTAGACAACTAACCAACAAAAAACCTTATTGAGTAATATGATTTTATAAAAAAAAATTGTAGAAAATCATTAACAAAATTGCAAACGAAAAAAATTAACCGTTATAAAAGAGTAAGTTAATAATTCCAAACAAAAAAATAATTAAAAATCCATAGATATAGGTACATACTCATACCAATTGTAGAATGTATTGGTACATAGATTACATACAATCAAAATAAGAAAGCAGTAATATATGTTGATTAAAAAACTACATGAAAACAATCATTAAGTTTACCATGAAATGTAGCATGACATTACCTTTTAATCGTATTTGAGTTATGCTAGACATTTAACCCAAAACCAAATCTATAAGTTTTTTTTGAGATCGACTTCCCATATTCTTTCTTCATTTGTACATTGTAAGACCTTATTTGCATATTTTCATTCTTTCTCGATCACAAATTCTATCCATGTTTAAATTGTATTTTTGTTGTAGAGATTCTTTGAACGTTAACATCCTACGTTCTTGTCTTCTTCTTTCTTTTACTTTTCGTTCATCTTTGTAATAATATTTTCCAAATTCTTCTATTTGTTCTTGAGATCCATGGTTCCGGAAAAGACTCGTATTATCATGCTATCTATATATCTGTTCTGTTACTTGTTTTCCTAGGAATGGAATCACTTCTCCGTATAATTCTTTTATTATTTTCATGTTTAAAATAATATATGGACAAAAAAAAATTATGTATTTTGTAAAGATGCAAACATGTATATCTAGTTATTTTGCATCTGGCCCCTCATTATATTCTGAATTTTACCTGAAAATTTTCCTCAAGTAAATAAGTTCAAGCATTTTACTGTCACGTGCAAATAGATGAGTTGTAGAACTTTATCCTGCATTGTTGATTTCATCAGTGTCATCCAATTATAAAAATTGGTTAAACTTGATGACATTCCAGTCTTTGTCTGATTTTGATATTGTATAGACTTTTTCACCTTGTGCATATGTCTTCTCTTTTCGTTGTACATATATACAATCCTATTCTAATGATCTTTAGACTAATCTTTTTTCGACGTGATTCTTCTATTTTTTCTTCAGACCCATGGTTCGGGAAAAGACTCATATTATCATGCTCTTTAATCTTGTAATCCTAGTGCAAAAGTTCTTTTTTAAAGCAAAATTTTGTCAACAGTTTCATTTCATATGTAGCCTTTACGAAAATATCATTTCAATAAGAAGGCTTTAGGGAAGACATGCATATCAATCGTCCAGTTAGTGCATTCTTAGCTATTAACTCCCTCTTTAAAATCAAGTGAACAAAAAAATAATAAAGCAAGTTGAAATATGGAAATAAAAGTGTACCAAATGCCATAATTTCATAGTAGCTTTTAAATTAACACAGCTGGTTATCTTGAATATATTCATAATGAAGGTGTCCAAGATTTATTGTACTTCCCATAGTTTCCATGGACATGATAGGATATGGTAAGCTTAATAAAATAAAATAAGCTAAAGCAAATAATGAAGATTTGGCAATTCGTCAACCTAAGTAAATGATCGACGGTGAAAGAACATTACTCAAACTTAAATAGCTTATGCAACCTACATCCAAATTAAGTGTTCATCCCAAGAAATCCTATCAACATCTCATCATGAATATGAATTCTGAAAAACTCAGCAACTGTGGAGTCCTTTATCTAAGCAAAATCCTATTTTCAAGCAACCCAGGAAATCATATTAACAACTCACTAAGCAAAGAATCTGAATTCATAAGAAATGAGCAACTGCGAAGTCCAGAACATGTATCTAAATTAAAAATGGTGAAGTTTATGAGCATTCCTATTAATCAATTTTACTTTTGTCTTAAGAGTAGATTTAAAAAGGAAAAGTACATGAAGGTTGAAATACGTGGGAAATAAATGGGAACCTTTTAGGAAGTGCGAACCAAATGCTGCTCCAAGAATATATAATGGGAAAAAGTGAAACCAACTTTGCAAAGATGTCAGAAAAAATGCATGCCATAAGGAAAATAAGGTGAAACAGAGTAGAAACTTACCATTCAGGATTGATCATGTATTGATTCGATTGAAATCTGATAAGACGTCTCTCACATGACCATCTCTGCTTTTTACGTCTCAAATTACACATATGCAATACAAAAAGGTTAGCCAAAAAAGATATTTATTCCTAGATTTATTTCATAAAAAGATATGTTTTCAATTTGAAAACACTGATCAGGACGATCTGAATTATGAATATATTATAGATGTTCATCTTCAATTTCGAAAAACTCAGTTTCGCAGTCATCATCATAAAGGTATATGGGTGATGATTAAGGCGTGTAACGGCTTTCATTCAATTTCGATAGATATCGAAAGTGTGTTTATCAAAAAAAATTGAAAAAAAATTTCTCACTTTCAAGAGCGGAAAATATTCATTTGAACGTCCATAAAAAATGAAAACCATAGAAAATAAAATAATTTAAGTTAATTCAGCTTTGGTAAATTCTCCTGCATCTTGATCTCAAAGTTTTTTTTTAGGTTACCAACCATTTTCGCTATAAGGAATTCAAGAAAATAAAATAAAAAATTGTATGGTCGAAATGTGCATGGGCCCGAGGCACTAAGAAACCCAAATTAACTTATTTCCTATATTCAGTTGTCATTATTATTTGGGGCTAATTTATGGTTAACCTTTTCTTCCTAGTAATTCATAAGGTTGGCTAATTCAATATAAGGCTTAACTTCAGTTTCATCTTTGTATATCTCTTTTCTTCATGCTAAAATAAGGATTGTTGATTCGACAAAGAATAATGTCTAAGTTCACTTTTACATTTTCGAAAACAACTTAGTCCATAATATTTATTTTCTGTGGAAGATAAGATTCTAACATGTGGATCCCATTTAGTATAAGTAACTAATTTGATTGCTTACAATTTTTTGGAGCAGTTGCACGTTCATATACGATTCTCTTAAACAACTTTATCAAATTTCTAATAGTTAAACCTAATCCATAACTCATTTAATCTACTAATAGCGATAAAAATGTAATATAATATGCATCTTTGGATCATATGATCATAAGAATCAATAAATATATTTGTTGACAGAAGGAATCAAAAATGGAGCTTATATAGACCAAAAAAAAAAACACCAAAGGTTTTGTTATAAACTTGTCGGTTCATCATATTTAATACTAAGAACCCCATGGATTTGAATTTTTAAAATTAAAGTTGAAGTTACATGAAAGTATGAACTCATTTATTTACCGTATACTCTTAAACAAAGTAGAAAAGTGAAACAACCACTTTTTGTGGACGAAGGTCGTATTATCTATTTATCTTCGAAAGAAAATCATATTCATAATGTTGAAGATCACTCAACAACTAACACACACACACACACACACATAAAACTGTAGGAACAAACTAAAATATAAAATAATTCACTAACTTATGCAGAAAAATGAGATGTCCATCCCCATTTTCGGTTATCATATCTCTGCAAACCGGTAAATAAAATCTCTAATTCACAAAATCACTAAAAACATAATCTCTTCCACCACTTTCATCCACACCCCATCAATGGACAATATCTTGAGAATCATCAAATCTTAACTAAACCTTAGTTTCTTTTATATTAGCAGTTTTTTTCCTAAAATCTTGTTTGCATACTTGGAAAAGTATTATGCAACCAAGTTTATTGTGTATAAAGTAAAATATTGACTGCAAAACATAAATATGAATCTAGTGGAATGTGAAAGTCAAATACAATACTTACATTCAAATACAAATTCAATTCAGAGACAATGAAAAGTTAGAGTACCAAAAAAATGTACTCGTATAAAAAAAATTGATTTTATGCAACGTAGCTCAATCACTCATCTCTGTATGTTGCCTTTTATTTATGAATAGTAAAATCCTAATTAATATTGAAATAATATGTAAAATTTATCCAAAAAAAATCAAAAATCGTCATAAATCAATTATTCAATCATGTATTATTTTCTAAAATATATTTTACCATTTAAGAAAATTCCATAATATAAATATAAAATGTTATCTTGGCAAGCAATCATTGATGATTAAAGAACCCTCCTTTATTGCTTATATATATAGAAGGAAAAATAGATTATATCCCTAGTTAGTTGACACCTATTAATCCAAAATTATAGCATATAATTGTTACATGTCTTCTCCTCAATTCTATGTTTAAGGATCTATGAGAAATGCAACCTTACACTAACCGTATTCACATAAGACGAATTTTTCCAACTCATAACGACGTTAGATGATCTCATTCTTTATATTTTATATGTCTTGGAATATCAAAAAGATCGACTTCCCTTCATCTACCTATTCTTCTATACGTCGTATTACTTTTGCGTAAATGCTTGGTGTTGAGAGGTAAATATGAGTTTGGTTCTACACGTCGTAGTCACAACAATGACAACACCTTTTCTTAGAATAGCTTGAGAGAGAACTTGCTTTCCATTGTACTATGTCCTTCCTTATATAAGCTTTTCCCAAAACCTTCATTCTCATAACATCATGCCACATGTCATAGAAGCTTCCTTATTTACAACTATTACCATTTCTCCTTATGTAACCTTCCACTTCTCCATATATCCCTTCCTTGTCCTTTCCATTTCATGGCATGTCTTATTGGACTTGGGATTTGGTCCCCAAGTCCCCTATGTTCTATGGTGGATTAATCCTTCCTTTGGGAACTTCCTAGACCTGCTAAGGGATAATTGTTTTCATGTATCAACACTTGGTATATCATAAGTAAAACTGGATGGGTAACATCTACCAACATGTGACGATAGAAGGAACATCCACAGTGGTGGGACAATTAAACATTCATGATAGTTCGGGTAGTAATGAGAAACATATATATTGTTGTTGTTTTTACGTGAATTACAGGAAACTACTTCTTGCCCATATCATTACGACGATCTTGGAGCAACATTACGTAAGTTCTATGGCGAAGTCCCCATGTATTCAAAAATACCTCAGACCTCTGTCTTTTAAAGCTCTTTTATCCAATTTTCATATGAGACGGGTAAGTGCATTCAATGCATTATATTTTACAATATGTTTTGCATTAATGTCGAATGGTCTTCATCACTGTCATATAAATCCTCAAAATATTAGGAGGTTTTCATCATTATCATATAAATTCCTCAAAATCTTAGGAGGTTAATACAGTAAAGTAATATTTATTTTCCAGTGTCGATAATAAATTCCTAATATTGGTTCCCTCTTGGATGAATTATCCAGTCTTCCATCAATCTAATCCAGTGCTCCACAATATAAACATATGTAATATCCATTGTGCGAAAGTAGTGACTTACAAATGGCTAGAGTAACAATTTGATTTCCATCATTATCTGTGGTTTGTGTATCTTCATCGCTATCATCAGATGATAAAGCACAATAAACGTTAGAATTGTTTGATGCAAAAACTTCGTCGATAATTAGCAAGCATACAAACAACAATGCATGCAGTTAATTTCTAGTGCATGTAGACACATAAGAAGAGGTTAGAAACAGACTGTATATTTAATAAAATATTATGTTTAAATTAGTGGTATGCCTGATGTGTGAGTAACTGAACCTATAAGATTTATACTGATAGACGTACACATTTGTTGATATGTGGGATTGCAATTAAAAAACTATTCTTGAGTTTATTAATTGGTGAAACAATTTACTTTATTTTATACGATTCTCACCACATTATGTGAAACAACATCGTTATTCGAAGTTTTTTAAATAGCTTGTGAGTGTCTTCTTCGACTGAGAACTTTGGAAATATTTATTACTTTAGTTAATAACATAAAATTAGCTAAACTTAGTGCAAATCATAACAATATGAACATATGATCAGCGGCATTTAATTGCACATTTCTTTACCCCTATGCAGGGTTTCTTATAAAACCTATGAGATTGTACATCTTTGATGATGAACCTAGCGTTATCTCGTGACGAAACCGCTATGACACTATTCTTATTATTTATACTTTACCAACTCCATGTAATTTCTAAATTAAAATCAAAGTCTAGAATTTACTGAAAATCATGTATACATGTATGTTTAATTTTGACAGTACTTAATTCAACATTAATTGTGTGTCCCTTCTTTTACTTTATGTAGGATTGTTTTTATGTTTTGTTGAGCTTCTCTCTTGGTCCTTGCTTGTTCCGACAAAACTCGTTTATCCTGCGTAATGTCAAGTAAGTTGTCAAAGAATTTTCTATCGGATGAAGAAATAATTAACTTACATTACTTGCAGATAAAATATTTTAAGAAGTTTGCTTCTTATTCCAAACTCAACTCAATAATACATTAGCTCATCCAATTAGATATTTTTATTATTCCTTTCCATGTTTTTCGTTGTTCGACTTTTCTCTCATGTTGTGTCTTATATTCTGAAAGCCGAATAAGTACAATTATTTTTTTTTCTTTGATATTGATGGTTAACATCAGACCGCAGATTAAACAGGTAGCTTCGAGTACTCCTCTTTTATCGTTAAAAGATATATCGAATTTTTTTCCTTATTATTCCACTATTAAATTATAAATATTATTGAACTTTTCTTCATGTCACTTAAATTTCTATTATTAGTGAGTCGTTGATATATGTATACCAAGGGGATTTGGTTCTCCTAGCTCACTTACATTTCTACTATCACTAAGTCATCGATATCCATCACCTCATATTGTTTGGGCCACAATTGAATTGAGACCGATAAGGCTTTTACCATAGCACTTGTAAAAAATGATAGTTTGATAGACTTGTTGCTCCAGTAGCTTCTACTTCTAGGATATTAACACCAAGATATAGGCTGGCTGAGCTTAGCAAAAAGTTTGGTGTGGGCAGCCATGCATGAAAACGATCTATACTTGCTTTTAAAATATGGAACCTGCAGTACACGACAATGTGATAAAGAAGACGAATTTAACCATTATTAATCTTGTTGACATGGTTTTGTTGTAGAAGAAATTGTTGTTGTAGAAAAAGAGGGAAGATGGTCCGGAAGCAAGACATATCAACCTCAACTCGAATACCACAATATTCGCAATGAAACATTTTTCACTCAATGGGTATGACATGTTCTAATCACGTGCAACCTGTACTGTTCTCTGAAAGCCAAATCTAATAGGAGAAAAAACTGCCCTCAAAAATATAAATGTCCATCATTATTTTATTTTTTTGATAAAAGGAAATTTCATTAAACTAAAGGGAAGGAAATACATTGTTTTGCTTACATATAACTTTTAACCAACTTTCTTTTCTAGATTTATCCCATGATCTAGAATCTACATGCACAACTTTCTTTTCTAGATTTATCCCATGATCTAGAATCTATATGCACATTCCCATATTTAATTAGAAACTTAGCTAGATTTATCCCATGTCCATCATATAGAGTACCTTGTTTGTTGAACTTGGAAAAGAAAATTGTCTACCTTTTTATTTTTCTTTTTCTTTGCATATTAGTTGTTTGTTAGTTTCTTAAAATTTAGGACATACTCTATATGTTCAATGATCTATATACTTAAGGATTCTCTAAAAGGAGTTATTGTGGAAAGTGAACAACAATGAAATCTGCATGGCATCCCACCTCTTCAAAACATCAAGTTGAATATCTCTCTTGCTTCCTGATGATTCCGCCCAAAAGAAAGAAAGAAAATTAACATAAGAACCTACAAACTTAAAGTAAAATAAAAATCAGTGATAATAAGAGAAAACTAACACCTTACCTAGACCGATAGTTGCTAGCCACATATAGATGATCAATTTTCAAGATAGTTAAAGCCAAATTGAACCTACAAAGAAAACAATGACAGAGATGGGTGAGTCGCTGATACGATAGAAACAACAAATAACAAATGACACCAATCAAAAATACTAAAAGTCCAAGTTAATAACAGTACATTAAAACAAAATATGGAGATTAAACACGAAGAGAACCACCTTGATTTTGTTCTTCCAAGAGTAAAAGGTTTCGCTGACAATCAGAGGCCACTCGGCCATGAGCTTGAAAACCTTTTAACCCATGTTTGTCATCTTTCCAGAGTCATATATTTTACTAAACCCCAAATATGATGCCATCCTCTTAACTTGAAGCTTCTTCAATATTATTTACCTAGGTAGCTTTGTTCTATATTGGTGATGCAATTTTATGTAAACTTCAGATGCATTTCTCGGCTGCAATGTCAGCCTCTTAACTTACTCCCACTGGATCTTTCAAATGATTTATTTAGTAAAGAGGGAGATGCACAGTTATAGTTATATCAAGATGACATACCAAAAGGGACAGAAAGTTAGGAGCCTAAAAACTTCTCAAACGTTCGTTCACTAAATACATACAAAAAAAAATAGACCTAAAAAAGCTGCAAGTGATCAATCACGAAAAGAGTCGGAATAAACCAAAGCTGAGGATTGCAGCATCTACTTTTGTAAATAACTTTTAAAGTTCGTAAGGAACTCTTTAGACTGAAACAAAGATTAAAAATCATTAAAGACACAAATAAGCTTTCACAATTAAGCATATAAAATATAGATACTACAAAGTGAGTATTAATCCAATCCAGAAATGATTTTTCTGAAGGAGCAACCAATTTAACTCCTCTAAACAGAACATCGTGTTAAAATCAAAAATTTGCAGATCATTATGTCAACTTAAGACCTTCGGAAGATTTCTATGACACGACTCTCCTATGTTAATATTATTCCTTCGTTGACCCAACTACTCCATATCCAAGTGATTCAGATACATGCCTTGACATTTGGAAAAGTGCAAATCGAGCATTACTTTCTATTGTATAGGTCTTGCAGATGAAATATCTCTATGGATACTAAAATATTAACGTGCATTGTTAAATGTGTATTTAGTTTAGCTCCTCCATACTTGTTTTTGAAGTACTATACTCTGATGACTTTAACTATCTACTCATTCAAAAATATCATACTTGGTAACACCTCACATGTTTGAGCTAATGGGATTTATTCAGGCAAACCCATAAATTAAGCTAACGGCAACAAAAAACCATTTAACAACCAGAAAATGGACGGAAAGAACGAAAATCAGTATACAAAAGACCTAGTAACTAATGCGACTAACGTAATGTAGTTAGAATTTTTAGATTATTGTTCAACGGTAGATTCGACTATCCACATTACAATGTAACTCTGTGATGTACATGGCAATTTAGTTCATGCCAGTCATTCCACAGTTCGTTAGTTGTTTAAGGTACAAAAACTCGGTGCATGTTTCAGCATACACAATGCAGCATTTCATATTTACACTGACAAAATAATACGCTTTTCATGCAAGTGTTCAACAATGCAATGCATAAGGCAAACTTGAGGAAAGTGGGTAACTCAAGTCTTTTAGAACAACCACTACACGTCTCATCAACAGATTAACCCCAAATCCCGCCATCTTCCACAAAGAATCCATTAGAATTCATCAAATCCAGCATTTTCATTTCATTGCCAACTTTCTCATACCTTTTAACATCATTCAAGGAGGTCGGTTCGCTCTCGGTTCTCATCTCGTGTGTAATGAATCTCTGTTATCACATCTTCTCGACATCCATGGTACCGTTACCAAAATGTCACAAATCATTTCCCACATTAAGCTTCTTATCTAACAAAATCAATAGAAATGTGATTAAATAACCCCAAAAATAAGTCTGCCATGACATCAGATTGTTGTAAATCATGGGAAATAGGTAAAAAAGCGATTAATGTTTTCTTAATATACTGGTATCTAAAGCATGTAAAGGCAACTTCAGGTGTAACGCCAGGGAAATCAACTTTCAAATATTCACCTTCATAACAAAGTGCTTCGAAAATGGTGATCGGTATTTGTTTGATCTCGAAACGAAAAAAAAAATGTAAAGAGATGAAAGGTTTCTACATTTACACCTATGTCCACACTATGTATGGGCATCTAAAGCATAAAAGGTTTTGGTTTATTCAAGTAACTATGCCATCTGTGGGAGTCGAACCCACAACTACATCGGTGAAAACCATGCGCTCTGCCATTTGAGCTAAGACGGCAAATACAATTATATTTCTCTGAATGAATCAAAGAAAATATGTACTTTTTTGAAGAAAAAAAACTGTAGCATGCTCATTGTTCACAGTAGACATGCATATCAATGAACTACCTAAACCATGTATTATTTGAGCACCCAAAACATCCCCTAATGTATACTAATAATATTTCTATGTTCTGGTCTCAAAGTTACTTTTGAGCTCACCACTTAAGTTGGAAACAAAATAGAAGCTCAACAATTGCACAATATATGTTAAAGAGTTTATGGAGATAAAATAAATAAAAAACTCTAAGCTTACCATTGGAATAATTTACGCTTGAGCAAAGTCAGATTTGTCTTCAATCACTTTTATTTCGAAGTAGGTTCAACAATGTGCACGGAAGCACAATACAAAAGAAGTACCGCGCAAAGGAGCAGGGCGGAAGCTGCCATACACAATCAGAGAATAAATATGTGACAGCCTCGTGAAAACGAACACATTGGAGAGCATAAACACTAACACATGATAAACATAGGTCTCCAAACATTATGCTATGCATCCACACATACATATTCAACCATTCAACTCTCACCTTAACGCACAATGAACCCCTCCCAGTAAAAGAGACACAAATTCAACAACCTGAGGTTCTACATCCAAAAGTAAAAGCTTAGAAAGCAAGAAAAGGCAAAAAAGTCTCATCTAAGTTGGGCTCTAAGAAATAAGTATATCTAGCTTCTAATATAAGTAATGATACTCGATGCTCATATAAAGGCAGTCCTGAACAAAAATGAGAAAGGGAACAATAAAAGAAACATTAACCCATCATTCATGAAGAGCCTGAGAAGGAGTTTTCAACTATTTGCCTGCATCTGACATTCTAACTCACCATGCTACACAAACCAAACAAAGCATACATTTAAAAAACTTGACAATATGTCAAAAATGGAATAGCCGTTTGTATAACTTTAATAGAATACCTCTATGATCCATGAGTTTCACTACCGCATAATTGATGAATTCAAAGAAACAAACTCTATCACAATCTGAACAATTAAAGATCCAAACTAAAGTCTTTGCTACATACAATGGTTCATATCCTAATAATATGTCCAAAACCGATGGTAAATCTTAAATTCCTTTTTTAAGTTTTTCAATGCTAGGTAAGGAGTTACTTTTCTCTATTATGCTAGTCATGGGTGTTCTTATTGATAAATTGTGAGTTGTATGCAACTAACATATAATAACTTGGATTTGTTATCATACACTTTATTAATTGCTTAGGTAAAGCCTGTGGATTGTACCTGGAGGATAATGATTCGGGAAGCAAGATGTATATTCCACATCATCAATATATCTAAAATGAAACAGCAGTTTCTAGTCCAAAAATAATCAAACACACTGTTCGGAATGCAATCACAAACTTTCTTCTACATCAAACACCAAAAATCAAAAACCTGTCAGTACTTAATTTTAGGTTATCACCTAATTCAGTAGCTCAACAACCACAAACACAAACTATAAGAGGAAAAAACGAATCACTAAGTTTTCTATATCTGAAGAAGCATCCAATAACTTACCTGACTATGGTAAACAAATCTAACAAAGGTAGTGAACAGATCTGTGCAATGTAAATAACACCCCTAGAAAATATTTTGTAATACATCATCCAAAGACTTAACTTTATATAGTGGTAATACTGCTCTAGCTATTTTGAAGGGGCCGAGGAAGTCAATATCAATAGCCTAACGTTCCAAGCGTCCCCAGCGTGAAGAACTCCAAAGTATCACGATGAATGACCACTCGCCGAAATCTATCGCAACAAGTAAATCAAAGTATATTCATGATCATCTTCACAAAAGTAGAGACGAAATGGTACTTGCGATTATAATCGATCCCCCGTATCAAGCAACTTTGAGAAACTTTCATTTTCATTTTCACGATACTCTCTTCCCAAGTTAACCTAATGGAAAACATAAAAGATGAACATAGAATTAGCGGGTAAAAAAATTTGAGTAATCGACTGATTAAGTACAAATTGTGATGACAGAAAACATGACTGAAGTTAATTTTGTCCAAATAGTATATAGAATTTTACAAAATCATGGAAGACGTGGCATCCAAATGTTATCTGGAGAGAGAAAAAGTGAAGAGAGAGAGAGAGAGAGTGAGAGGGTGATATAAATCCTAAATACCTTCTCTAGCCATGTGTCGTTGCGTTTCTAAAGAAGGGAACACAATAGCGGGGGTATTGGGAGAGTAGTGGCAAACACAACTGATCTCTGCAAGTGTGCCAAGCTCATCCAATTCACTGCAAAATAATATGGAGAAAGAAACGAACTTAAAGAAACAAACAAAATCCACCTGTTATTCACCAAAAAGTATAAGAAACCTTCAAAATTGAGCAACATCCATGGTTGGCACGACGTGCTTCAAGGTTAGTTTGCATACCCACTGTAGATTCTCATTTCATCCAGATGAGTCCAAGACGTTTTATCTGGAAGGAGAAAAAAGTGATCATCACTACGTGATTATGAGTCTGCAACACTAATGATAGCAGAGACAGAGTGAGAGTAATATAGATCCTACGTATCTGATCTAATCATTAAATCATTGCTACAGGAAGGAACATAATACCGAGGTATTGGGTGATTAGCAGCGATCACAAACCAATTCCCGGAAGTGGACCAAGCTCAGCCAATTCACCGCAAAATAATATGGAGAAACCAACCAAAGTTAGCTTGGTGCAACATTATCTAAATATCAACCAACTTAATGAAAGAAGCAAAATTCACCTATTAATTATCAAGGAAAAATGTAAGGAACCTTTAAAATTTTGTAGCATTAAAACACTTGCTAGCTAGACCAAGATAGACAACCATTTAAATCCATTTTGTTGTCGGCTAAGTTTGAAGAAGCCATACATGCAATGAAACTCAAGAAAATTCTATTATACCTATTTTTTCCCTATTCTAAGAAACTGTACTTGTAGATTAGCAGACAACTCCACTAAACCAAAAGTGGAGGAACTACCAAACCAATTTACTATTGAGCTCACATTATTACGGCGGCTATGCTCGGGTCTTATGCCTTTCCAAAAAAAATAGACTAATTATGTTTGAGTTATTATGAACTTACTGCGTAAACCTTACCTAACATAGAATTCTGAATGTCAGGCGGTCAATCATGTGTGTAGGGATACCTAGAGACAACATTATATCCAATATAGGAATGCGGAAAATTTGATGCATCATGAGGTAATCAAGGATGTTAGAGCCGCTACCTAAAAGAAACATAAGGAATGACTCACGTGACTATCAAGACAGAAAAAAAGACGCACATACTAAGCAATGAACAATGTAGTAAATCAGTAATGACTAAATATACTAAGTATTAAGCAACTTTAAAGAATATGCCCAAAGTCGAACCATAGAAAAAATATTCTGAATATTTAGATAAACAAATCTAATGTTTAATGTGACTCTTATCATTTATGATTTATTAGTGGTCTCAGATGCCCATGGTTTCAGAGATCGCCTGTATAAAGTTAAACGAAACAAATTGATATATCAATAATAACCCAATTGGTACTTGCAAAAAGATACTCGAAAAAAATAAATTAATTGCAAATTAATGCTGAAGGACATAAGAAAAGAACTGATAGAACATGAACATGAATGGTAATCTTGGCATGCCTCTGTTGAGATGGTTAAGCCTGGTGATACTGATAGACTGATAGCCACCATTTCAGCAGCATTCGTTCCTTTTCTACCAAACTACATTCGTTCATACATCTTATTAGTTCCAACACGAAATATTACTTAGGGTGTGTAGAGTTAAAAAACAAAAATAGAAGGTACTTACCAACGCCTTCATTCCTTTGTTCCCTTCGCGCATTCCTTTTCCGAACACCCCTCTGAATACAGGGGCGGAGCCACATGGAGAGGAGGGTGTGCAATTGCACCTTCTCAAATGTGAGCTCCCAATCCTAATTTCAACTGATTGATCCCATTTTTAATCATTTTAGCCCTTTTGCACCCCCTAAAATATGTGTTGATCGGCAACTTGCCCACCCATTTCTCGAATCCTGGCTCCGCCCCTGTCTGAATATACAGAACAATGCAAAATTTAGAGTACCACTTGATATAGAGGTGTAAAGTTGGTTGACACTGCATGGTGTATGAGAATGAACAATACCTGGTATAAGTACCAAACATACATCATATACTACAAAACAAATAAATCTAAGCAGTACACTTGAAGAACTTACATCTAAGCAGTACACTTGAAGAACTTACATGTAATGCAGATTGTTAGTGGACAACTGTCACCATTGCCCTTATAATAATCAACTGTGCCATCATTATTGGCCTTAAAATCAGCTCATTCGAGGATCACTAACATCTTAACATATTCCTTTTCCTAGATGCAAAACTAATTATGTACAGAACCTAAATTTATCAAAACCTAAACAACACTTGAGATGAGAACTTAAGCGCTTGTTTTATTCAATTTCAAGACAAACACAGATGACTTGATGCAAAGTTAATTTTCAATTAAAGTTTCCATTAAATTAATGGATTTAATGGATTCAGTAAAGTGATTAAATGTTAAGCTATGTCATTTATTCAAACACCTTGTCAGTTCAACAAAATTAACAAAAAAAAATTAGACTTACCCATTTTTTCGTTCACCAAAAAAATTAGACTCGCCCATTATTTTCCTTCGCAATTCTCTCGAAACAATCCACGCTTAAAGATCCTGAGAAGGGAACCGAGCAAAATCAAGCTCTCGGTGCTGCTAAAACAATTAATTTAAAACCCTTTTTCCAATCAAATCTCCAAGCGTAATATCTGGAAGTACCTATCAATTGGTGCCAAAGTAATACATAGTGAGATTAAATGGAAGAATTAAGAACAGGAGAATAGCTAAAAATTGAAGAGCAAACCCTAGATTCGTGTTTACAAACCAAGTTTTCATCTCTCTTCTTATCCTTGTTCTTCACATCATTAATCGTCGCATAGAAGATCATGCAGATGATTTGCTTTTCTTGCGGCTGCTAAGGTAGGAGATTAGGAGATGAAGAAGAAACCATCTCTCGGCTCTCTGTAAGAAGAAAATAGAGGTTGAAAAGAGCAAACGGATTATATATGACACGGATCATTCTTAGTTGATCCACAACCCCTAACGTAACAGCACTAAAAATTTGTGGCCGTCCAAGTCATAGCTCGATCCGGATGATTCCAGCCGCGGGATCATGGTCCCGGTTCAATCCTGACCATCTAATGACTCTCAAATCTCAAAGTCAAACACCACCTTTTTTATAACAGTGATATCAGAAATCTAAGGGTACAACAATTCATGCAAACAGAAAAAAATTGAATACCCACAACTGAGGTATCTCAATACAAAGAAATGAACACAATAAAAATGGAAGAAAATGGGAGTAGTGTCTAAAATTAAAGTACCTGACACAAAATGAGATACAAAAAACTCCAAAATCAAACGAATTAAGCCCTCTTTTTTCTAGCAATTGCCGGTCTTGTAGTGAGATTAGCTGTTGATGATTTGGTAGTCGGCCCATTCTGAATCTGATTATTGCAAAAGCCATGAAAGGTGCATAAATATTCACAACCCTGGATGAACCCTTTTCTCGATCTAATCAATTCCGACAAAATTGCAACTGAATATATCAATGAATAATCAGCATTTATATATCTCGAATCGAGATTAAAAAATTATCTTAATTCAACAAATTTATAGATTTTGGGTAAGAAAATACCATGCCGATGAGAGTGGAAATACCATAAATCAAGCAAGTCTTCTTAACCCATGATTTCTTGTTGACGATTCCAAAGAGATTAGCAATACAGAGAGGCCATTGAAGAAGAAGTTCGACCCAAACAAGTCCAACGAAGAAATGGGGTTTGTCAGAAACCAAATAATCATTGTTTTCTTGCGCGTAACTTGATTTTAAATCGACAAGGACTTTGGGGAAGAATTCAATAGGTAAAATGGTTTGCCCATCAAATAATGGAGCTACAATTGAAATAATCATTGTTGATATGGAATTCCGATATGATTGAAGTTGATGATTTTCTTGAAGGGATTTTTACTATAAGTATTTCTTGTCGTAATTTGGATGATAATTTTCGTTGGGCTTTGATTGGTGTCTATGGTCCTTGCAATGTGAACGAAAAAAAAAAGATTTCGCATGGAGCTAGCTTCTTTGCATGGTTATTGGGATGGAATACCTTTGTGTTTCGGTGGAGATTTTAATGAGATAAGATACATGGTGGAAAGAAGAGGTTGTCGTAGAGTATCGAATTCAATGAAACTCTTCGATGATTTGTGTAATGACCTTGATCTCGTGGATTTGACTCTTCTCGGTGCAAAGTACACTTGGAGTAGACCGCCTAACAAGAAGAGCAAGATTGATCGTTTTCTTTTCTCGTCGGATTGGGAAGATCATTTTCCAAATATCATCTACAAGCGCCTTGCAAGACCCTTTTCGGATCATTTTCCTATTGAGTTGTGCTCAAAGGACTCGGATTGGGGTGCTTGCCCTTTCCGATTTCAATTAGCTTGGCTTGAAGGTACTAACATAATTTCTTTGATGAAAGAATGGTGGGAATCTTTTTCTTTTGTAGGTATGGCGGGTGAATGTTTTTCAAAGAAGTTACATGCTTTAAAGGAGAAATTGAAGGTGTGGAATAGAGATGTCTTTGGGAACATTGATAGGGCTATGGACACGGCTCTAAGCGAGATTAAAGAGTTGGAAGATTTGGATGATGGTAGGGGACTTACCGAAGTTGAAGAAGACAAGCTTGTGACGGCTAAAGTGGAGTTTGATGTGGCTCATCGTCGTCAAAGCATAATGATGCGACAAAAGTCAAGAATTAGATATTTTCGTGATGGAGATAGAAACACAAAACATTTTCATCGAGTGGTGAAGGGTCATAGAGCTTTAAAAAACATCAACAATCTTCGTATTAATGGTAGATGGACCGGAAACAAAGAAGAAATCAAGAAGGGAATTGCAAATCATTTTGAGTTGGCATTCAAAGAAATCTCTAATAAACGTCCAAGAATCAAGAACATGTCCCTTAGGCGTATTGATGAGAATGCAAGTGTATGGTTAGAGAGGCCTTTTAGTGAGGAAGAGGTTAAAAATGCAATTAAGGATTTGGGAGTTGATCGTGCTCCGGGTCCGGATGGCTTTCCTATAAAGTTCTTTATTGTCGGTTGGGACTTCTTAAAAGAGGATTTGATGAAGGTGTTTGAAGAATTTCACGACCACAATGTTCTAGATAAGTCGTTGAAAAATAATTTTATTGCACTCGTTCCTAAGAAAGCGGGTATTGAAGAAGTAAAAGATCTTCGGCCTATTAGTCTTATTGGGAGTGTGTACAAAATCATATCAAAAGTCTTAGCGGAGCGTTTAAAGGTTTACCTTCCTACCCTAATTTCATCATCTCAATCTAGTTTTATTAAAGGAAGACAAATTCTTGATGGGGTGTTGATAGCGAATGAATGTGTAGACTCTAGACTTCGTAAAAAATTACCGGGATTGGTGTGCAAGCTTGATTTTGAAAAGGCATTTGATAATGTGAATTGGAATTTCCTAAATGAAGTCTTATACAAAATGGGTTTTGGTGGTGTTTGGAGAGCATGGATTAGGAATTGCTTAACCTTTTCAAAGTTCTCGGTTCTTGTTAATGGATCATCTTATGGATACTTTGGTAGTGAAAAAGGACTTCGTCAAGGTGACCCACTATCCCCTTTTCTTTTTACTATCGTTGGTGAAGTCTTAAGTTGTATGTTGAGCAAAGCGCAAGAACTTGGTCAAATTTCGGGTTTCTCGGTGAAAGAGGGGGGAAAAAAAATAAATCACTTGCAATTTGCCGATGATACTATTATTTTTCTTGATGCTAAGAGGGAACAAGTTGACGCTCTTCGTTACCAACTTCTTTGTTTCGAGTTAACTTCGGGTTTGAAGATAAATTTTTCGAAGAGTAGTTTGTTTGGGGTCGCGGTCGAAGAAGGAATTGAAAATTTTGCTACCATGTTAGGTTGCAAGAATGATAATTTCCCTAGTTTGTACCTCGGTCTTCCCTTGGGAGACAAGGTGGGTGGCTCGCAAAAATGGGAAAAAATTCTTGAAACTTGTGGGAAAAGAGTTGCTTCATGGAATGGGAAAACTTTCTCAAGAGGAGGTAAGCTAACTCTCATAAAAAGTGTTTTGGCTAGTCTTCCTATTTATTATCTTTTAATTTTTCTTGCCCCATGCTCCATAACAAAGAAAATTGATAGGGTAGTAAGAAATTTTTTATGGGATGATGACCCTAATAAGAAAAGAGTTCATAATATTCGTTGGTCAATGGTTTCTAGAACAAAAGAAAAAGGTGGTCTTGGCATTCGAAGAACTAAGCAAGTGAATTCGGCTTTGCTAAAGAAATGGTGGTGGCGTTTTGGGTTAGAGAAAGATGCTTTATGGAGGAAGATTATGGTTGAAAAATTTGGTGAAACATCCACCGGATGGGAAACTCTCCAACCCAAGGGATCAAAAGGAGGTAGTTTGTGGTTTAATATCTACAAAGAGCTAGAAGATTTCAACAAGAATATTAGATTCAAAATTGGGGCGGGTAAGGAAACTAGATTTTGGGAAGACTTTTGGCTAAGGGATGGAAGATTATGTGATATGTTTCCTTTGGCGTATGAAGCTTCAAGGACCAAAGAGTTTGTGGTGGATACTATGTATGAAGTTAGGGATTGTGGTATAAGGTGGAATTTTATGTCTAGAGAAAGATACCCTCAAATCATATCAAATGAAGTTTCCACAATATCAAATCTTCTCTCTTCCGTGTCCATTCAAGAAGGTATTTTGGATAGTCGAATTTGGGTTGGAAGTGAACATGGTCACTATACGGTGAAGGATGGTATAAAGAACGAAGGAGAGCAAGATGAGCCAACATTTCCAATCGATGTTGTTTGGAGTCGTGAGTATCCTTGTAAAATAAATTTCTTTCTTTGGCTCCTTTCTCATGATAAGGTAATGACGGCGGATAAACTTATAGGAAGGGGCATGGATATTTCAAGTGTTTGTTGTTTTTGCGAGGAAAATGATGAAACTAGCTCGCACTTATTCTATGATTGTTGGAGGACCCGAAGAATATGGGATTACTTTGTTGAAGGATGTCAATTTCGGTGGACTTATGATTCAAATGTCACCACAACGGTGAAATCTTGGAAGTTTAATTGGGGAGATGAAAGACTTAGTAGAATATGGAATAATATCCCGGTTGCAATATGGTGGTGTATATGGAATGAGCGAAATGCAAGAGTCTTTGAAAGGAAAAAGAAAAATTTGGTTAGCCTAATTAGAAATGTTAAACTCCAAGCGTTCTTTTGGGCGGAGTCGAACACAAGGATGTCGGGTCTAACGGCAAATACGGTGATAGCACTTTGGGACTCTTTATTCCGACCTTCGTGATCTTGGTTTGTTTTTGTTTTGGGTTGCCGAATCTCCTTTCGGCTCCCTTTTCTTATTGCACTTGATGTATTCATTGGGTTGAGGTACCCCTCTTAAGTACCTCCTTTTCAATGAATTTCCTCTTTGATCGATCAAAAAAAAATAAAAATGAAGAGTAATCCATTAGTTAGCTTCTGCAAAAACATCTTTTTCTAAAATCAAAATCTCTCTCTCTAATCTCTTTGGTAGTATGGATATATTTGGGAGCTTTTCGTTAAAGCCCATAAAGTTTGACCATATCGTGCAGAGACATGATAGTGCTGTACCTTCCGGTATTATTCGAACTTGATGATTAGAGGTTAAGAGCAGGTCGCGACGTGTTGGGTGGACGGGCAAATGTACTCTCGTCCACTACGGAAAAAGAACCATTTTTTTTGGGTACTACTCAAAAATGGAGGTGGACTACTCTTCAATTTTTTGGGTGGATATTAGAAGTAATAATGAGTCACCCCGTATCTAATTTTTTTTTTAATACAAAACTTGCCCTTGGTAATTAAATTAGTTAGTGTAATGATTAATTAGTGTTAGTGTAATGATTAATTAGTGAGGTTTGATTAATTAGTTGGGTGTTTCTGAAAGAATAATTTTTGAGAAGAAAGGGGTTTTGTTTTGTTTTGTTTTGTTTTTTTGTTTTTAAGATGGTTGATTTCGAAATGAGGGTTTTGGATACTTAGGTATACTTCAAATTTAGTTAATGTTGCTTGGATTGGCAAAAACTTTCGAAAAAATGAAAAATTTATAAATTGATTTCGACCATGGAAATAAAGTTCGGCTACGACATCTGAAGAACAGGTAGCCGAACTCATCTGCAAGTGTAGTTCGGCTAATGGTTCTGAAGACACAGGTAGCTGAACTCAGCTTTAATGGAGTTTTTGCTTTCAGAGAAAAGTTCGGCTAGGAAAAAAAAGTTGTGACGTAACCGAACTAAAAGTTCGACTGGGAAAAAGAAAATTCGACGTAACCGAACTCAATATATAGGTTTTCAGATAAAAGTTCGGTTAGGAGAAAAAAATTGCGACGTAACCGAACTAAAAGTTCGGCTAAGAAAAAAAGGAAAAAAAAGTTGCGACGTAACCGAACTAAAAGTTCGGCTGGGAATTTTTTTTTGCGAGATAACCGAACTTTTCTCTGCAAGAAAAAACTCCATTAAAGCGGAGTTCGGCTAGTTCGACAAACTGTTTCACATAATTCCTAGCCGAACTTCTCTCTGCAACTTCCATTTTCAACTCATTTTGATGATTACTACTCATTTTTTCAATGAAGTAATGGGTTTGTGGAATTTTTTTTGAATCGAGACGATGAAGCGGAAAGAAGAGAAGGAAATGAACCCTCTAATAGTAACGGATTTGTGAAAAATTAAAAGTAATGGATTTGTTATAAAATTTGATTTTGATTTTGTTTTGTTAATGATTTAGATTAGGTTATGTGTATATATATATATATGTATATATATATATATATATATACCATACGTGTCCTTGATAAACAGTGGAGTCGATCTTTCTTTTCAAAATAATTAAAGCCTTAATTAGCTTCTTCACTAGATTAATCCAAAACAATCATCGCCATTAGTATTTAAATCTTCGGCGCTGTCTTCTGTCTTGACTTCATCTTCCTCCATAGATTTTGAGGAAGAGGGTTGAGAACTCATTTCTTCTTTTGTCTAAGATTCGCAAGATTTGTTTTTTGAAATCTTCCTTAGAAAGATTTCCATGCTGTTGTTTTAAGGCCAAAATATATGTAGAAAATTCCATAGGGGAAACTGAAGAGGAAACTGAAACCAATAATTGAGGTGCCACAAATTGAATAACAAAATTAGATGATTGCAAATGTGCAGCATTACCTATCCCACCATTTGATAAATAATTGTCTGTCTAAATATGGGATATATTCCCAATCAGGATCATCATCTGTGGAAATTGAATAATTCCATCGTAAAATCCATGGGATTTCATATAAGATAAAGAACCAAGACATTAATCTTCTTTTATCATAAGAATGGATATTAGCCTTTATAAATTTTTCTAAGGCTTCTGATATATACCCAGGTAAAATATCTTTAGTAGGTCCCCACAGACCCAACCATGTCCGGAACCAATTGGGAAGGTCTTGAATTACCTTCAATTTAAAACCAATATACCAAGAATGGGAAAATCTTTGATTTTGAACACAGAAGGTATGTGTCCATGCCTTGATATAATCAGTATAATTATAGGACCTAGGCTTAAGATGAGGGTGGTTTATGAAGGTTTTAGATTCATGGGGATTCATTCCCCAGTCTCTATAGGAAAGAATTTTTAAAATCTCCAATTCGGAGAAGCCATGGATATTATTACTATCCAAAGAATTATGTTGGATGAGGACTGAACTTGTTTCCAGAAGAATTGCTTCATAGAAATCTCGAGATTTACCATAATGTGGTAAAATATGATTCTGGAGGTACATATAAGCTATTTCTGCCGGATTTCTTTGAGTATGTTCTGTTTCAATAGCTAGAAGAGGTAATGACATAGTCATTAAATAGGGAGATCTCTCCTCCTGATAAGAGGAATTTTTACCTTTATTGAGGCTTGCTTTAATTAAAACAGGATCATTCTTTTTACTAAAAGGATTATCCTTTTTGCTAGAGCTGGAAAATGCAGGGGCTTTTCCTCTGAATGGTTGAAATGCCATTTTTTCCCTGCAAAAATTCACGAGTTAAAAAATCAGGCAAAGAGTTAGTATCTCCTTTGATATATTCAATCTTAAAATCAAAAGCTGAAAGAATAGCTTGCCATCTTGCAAAGATTTGTCGAGATGCTAATTTTTAACATCCTTTACTAAAACTTCTTTGGCTGCTTGGCAGTCTACCTGAATAAGAAATTCCTGATTTAACAAATCACCTTCAAATTTAGTAACACAATGAATTATAGCCAGAATTTCTTTTTTGATTGTTGAATAATTTTGTTGTGCTGATTTCCACACACCAGATGTATGTCGAACTAGTTGTTCTTTTCCATTAACTAGTTGTTTAAGAATTCCTCCATAACCAATATCAGAGGCATTTGTTTCTACTATTTTATAAGCTGCAGGATTAGCTATATTTAAGCATGGTAATTCTTTAGCCTTAGCTTTTATTTTTCTAACGGCGCTAGTATGTTCGCTGGTCCAATTAACATGATTTTTCCTTAGTCTAGCATATAATGGTTTACTATCTTTTGCTGGATCTGTTATGTAATTGAGACTTCCAAGGAACAGTTATAATTATTTTTTATCCCTGATTTCATCTGGGAATTTATCAGCAAAGGCTATAGCCCGATCTATAGGTATAATAGTACCTTTATCAATATTATGTCCAAGAAACCTAACTTGGGTTTGAAATATTTTCATTTTCTTTGCAGATACTACCAATCCGGCCTGCTTCACTATTTTGAGGAAAATTAGTATATGTTTAAAATGTTGCTCAATAGTTTCGGAGTATATCAATACATAATCGATGTAAACAATTGCAAAGGTTGAATATGGATTAAATATATTATTCATGATATGCTGAAATTCTGATGGAGCATTCTTTAGCCCAAACGGCATTACATTCCATTCATAATGTCCGAACGGAACTGTAAATGTTGTTTTGTATTTGTCTTTTTCAGCAATTTGAATTTGCCAATATCCGGATTTTAAATCAAATTTTGAGAAGATGGCATCATTATATAATCTATCCAAAGGTCCTTTTTATTGGGGATGGGGTACCTAATCCACCTTAGAGCCTTATTCAATGGTTTATAATTTATCACTAATCTTGGAACTCCTCTTTCCAATTCTGCTGCCTTTTCAACATAAAAGGCCGGACAACTCCATGGAGAATAGCTTTTTCTAATTAGTCCTTTATTTAATAACTCTTGGATTTGGACTTACATATTTCAAGTAACCTATTATTCATTTGGATTGGTCTAGCCTTAGTTGGAATCATTTTTTCTGAAAAATCGGGTTCATACGGTAACTCAATTATATGTTGCTTTCTTTCCAAAAACGCGTTAGGGATATCAACACAGACTTCTTTTATTAATGTATTGTTAACATCTTCTATTTGTTTTTGGAGTTTTGGACATTTTAATTTTTCTTCGATCCTTTTATACTGAATTTCTTCTTTTAAGAAGAATAAAAATTTCTCTTTTCGTTTAATCTTATCCTGAATATGATTAATAAATTTTTGCTTTAGTTCAGAAACAAATTCAAATGTAATTTTATGACCTTGAACAAAAGCTTCAATTCCGGTATTACTGATTTGTAATGGATATAGCATATTTAAAAATGGGGTTCCTAGGATACATATTTGAGATAAAAAATTTACCATAATAAATGGTGTTTCTAGACAAATACCATTATTACAAATTGCAGCATCTGATAACTTGTAATTAATTATCAGTTTATTCCCATCTGCAGTATTAAGAACTTGGGTAGTCTTACTAAAATATTTTGTTGGTATTAACCCTTCATTTAGGCAATTTAAATCTGCACCTGAATCTATAAGTGCCATGATCTGAATACTATATTCTTTTCCTATGATTAATGTAACTAAAGTATACCATTTTTGAACTACTACTTTATCAATTATATTAATAAATTGTAAATTTTCTATTTCTTGGTTTGTGTTAGAAGATTCTGGTTTTTCTACATTCTTTTGTGTCGATACTGTTGCCTGATAGTTTTGTAGAATATCATAAAAGGAATTTTCTTCCTGTGAATCGTATTCTCCATCTATGGGCTTATGAAGTTCCAATAGTTGGATTCTCTGCTTGAGCCCTCGTAATTCATTCTTAACCTGATTAACTTCAGCCTGAAGTTCACTAATTGAGGGTTCTTTTTTAGAATTTCGATTTTCTACCCTTGCTAAAATTTCTTTAAAACTATAGGGTTGTAAATTCTTTTCGATTTTATTTACCCTTGGAGCACGTTTAGCCTCTTCAATGTATCTTTCCAAGGCTGCACGTTTTGCATCAGGATCACTTATTTTATCTATTAATTATAGAATAAAATTTTCCTCATTGGTAAGAACATTGATTTCTAAACCTGTCATTTGTTTATGCAAGCAATTCTTGCAGGAACAATTATCATCACATTCATCATCCTCTAGCCCAGAAATAGTGTCTGAAGATTCATCAGACTCTTCTCCAGAAGATACTTCCTCAGATTCATCCGAATTATCAGACTCCATTAAAAGGACTTGACTTAATTGTCGTTTAAGCCCTTCATCTATGTTCAATTCATTTATTTTTTGTTTTGTTCGACATTTATTTTGATAATGTCCGATCTTTCCACATTTGTAACAAATTGGAGGTTCTTTTTTATTATTATATTGTTGTGGTTTCTTCTTATTTTTCGGAAAGTTGGGCCTTTTATATTTTTTTGGGTACCTATTATACTTTGTTGTTCTTTTACCATGATATATACGAACATTTTTCTTTTTGGATTTTAAAGTTGGTGGAAAAGAATTATAACCAAACTGATCACAAAAATCTCCTAATTCCTCTCTCTTAGTTATTTTGTTCTTCTGTAAATGCCTATGAAGCTTTATATCTGAACATAAAGCTAACCCTTCTGACATAATTTCAGAAGATAACTGCCCAAAGGTATATTCATTATAATCTATTCTTCCTTGGGTATTTTTAGCTTTAAGCCTGCTCCTAACTCTCTCAGCAAATAAGGGAGGCAATCCAGAAACAAATTTTTCTTTCCAAAATTCAGATTCTGAAGAACAATCTTCTCTGCTGAATAATTTGGAGAAGAAAACATCTCTATACCACCTATAATGGGAGAGAGTGGGACATTTTAGGTTGATGAGTAATTCTCTAGATCTCTCCATTTGTTGGGAGTTCGTCCCTACAAAATGTAGAGCAATTGTATACAGTAATGTATTTACTGCATCTGCATGATTCTGGACAAATCCATTTTCTAATTTTACTTGTCTAACTGCATTTTCTATACTCCATTTAGCCTGATCAGATAGATGGAAATCCCACCATCCTTTTAGTTGACCGGTAAATCCCGTAACTATGGCTTTAAAGATTTGATCATCGGGATTTTGAAAATTTATTCTAGAAGCAGAACTATACATGGTCATTTGCCTAATTGTGTTTAAAATATGGTATTCAGTCATACCATCTATATTCCATTCTACTATAGATCTTCCATCAAAAGAAATCTGGTTCCAATTGTAATCTTCTTCAATTTGTAAATCTACAGGTGTGGGTCTCGGGTAATAATTTCTTGTAGTAGGAAATGTAGCTCCATATTTTTTTCCAAAAGATATTTTATTAAGGGTACTTGGTTCTGAAGTTTGAAATATTTCTTCCAATTTATCGACGTCAATATTATTGTATTGTTCTTGTTTAGATAAAACATTAACAGTTTGAGGTGTCTCTTTTGAAGTCTTAGGCACTTTAGGAGTGGATAGATTGAGGGACTCTAGTTTTCAACTAAAGCATCTACAAAACTATTATCAGTATTAGATAGTCTAAACACTTCTCGATTGATAACTGGGGCTGGCTTAAATAAAAGCCCCCCTTGTAACTCTTGATCCGACTTATCCTCTGCTGGTTTCGTATCACTAGTAGTTGCCACTTGCTTTTTAGTATTTAACATGGACTCTATTCTGGTTGTCTGTTTACCTAATGATTGCAAACATAAATTTTGTATAATTTCCTAAATGTATTAGCTGGCCAATATCCTTTTGAGTTGCTGCTGAATTAGTTTCTCTTGATTATGCTTTATACGGAGATGCTATAGCCCCTTTAAATGTCAGGACTGTCTCCGGAGGATGTATACTCTGAATGGGTTTTCCTTCCCTCGTTTCATATGTATGGAATGGAGTTTCTAATGCATTATGAGATTTCTTATAATCTTCTAAACCATAATTATTGATTAAATCATCTAACCAATCAAAAAATGGTTTTTTAACCTGACTATGAATTAAGTATAGACCATAGGTCTTATATAATTTTGTCTTTCGACGAAGGGAGAATTTTGAAATAAACAAGCTCTCTTATCTATATTTTTCGAGCTATGATATTCTTTTCTTAATTCATCTATATTATCTAGAGGTTGTTGAATTACATTTATCTCGAAATTCAGATCTGAAAATGTTGGTTCGGGTTGTTTAGGGATGTTTCTATTACTTGATTTTGGTGTATCAACTCTGTAATAAGGTTTGTTAACCCGGTGTGGAGTCTGTTTAACTCCCTCTATTGTAATATCATGTGAATCATTTATAAAGTTATTTATTGGATCTATATAAGAAGATGAGGACACAGAAGGTCTTGGTGTACTCCCTTCACCATCCATAAATTTAATCCTTGTTTTTCTAGAAGATGTAAATTGTATTTCTACATCTCCATCCTCATATTCAATAATTTGTTGAAGGTTTTGGTTTTGGCAGGGTTTTGTGGGTACTTCAACTTGCAAAGTCCACTTTTCTGGAAGAGTAACCTGATCCCATCTAATTGTTCTAGGTATCACAGTATGAGCTTTGCCTATGTTTGTATGAAAAAGGGTTGTTTGTCCCTTAGTATCATAAGTTTGGGCATTTGGACATAAGGTGTTCATTACCTTATAATATATTCTATAGACAACTGCTAAATTTTGAGATCACGTGACCATATCAAACCCCTGAGTTCTAACATTTAAAGTTAGAGTTTTAAGAAGTCCTGGATCACTAAGGGATACTGAAAATTTTGGGAAACAATTAAAGTATATTGGACCTTCACATAATGTGGATTCAATAATTCCCAATAGCGAATCAGTAAACTTATTGTGCCTACAATCCCTGACGCATAAAAGTACAAAATTATTTAATCATGTCCTTGTTAATGGTTTAACTGCTATTTGGATTAACCCAATATGAAGATAATTAAATCTTTTTTGTTTATGGTCTTCAATCATCCTAGGAGAGAAAAGCTCAAAATTATCATTGGAATCTATTATTGATATTGTTTTCTCTATTGTCTTAATTGCATAATCAGTTTTAAAATGAAAAGATCCTTTTTCATAAACCTCATTAACAGGAACTTTAGGGATACTCCAGTTTTGTAATTTTTTTCTCAATATCATGCATTATGATTTCTTCTGAATTAAGAGTTATTTTATTTTTTAAACTGTTTTTTCTAGAAAACGATCTGAAAAAATTAGCCATAATTAGGGATCATAAAGTTTAAACGGTCAACAGGAATCGGTGCTCCACCTTCAAACGGAAACTTCCTCCTAATTGGTTTTACGAGCTCACTGCGACTAATATTTAACACTCTATCTCTCCCTATGAAATGGCTCTGATACCATACGTGTCCCAGATTTAAACAGATTTGTAGCGATTTTAATGTCTAGCACTGAATACGCTTTAAATAATATATGCTATGAACAATAATTATGAATAGTAACCTATGAACAGTAAATTATAAATAGTAAACTACAAATATAAATATAAACTACAAATATAAATAAATATAAATAATAGAACAAAGATAGAGATTAGAGGTACTCACAAAGTAGTTATTTGCAACGCCCCAAATATTAAACCTGCTTAATTGAACGGATAACAACTTAATTGAAGCATCAAAACTAGATTATCGATTTTAAGAATCATAAATACATAATGTACTAATAACAAAACCCAAACTCTCTGATATTATATATATGAAAGTCTTCCGAGTGTTAAGAATATATCAATGTGTTGTTTACAGAATAAAGAAGAGTACATATCGTAAAAAGATATAACAACACTAGATTCGATAAAGCTCTAAGCTACGAAACGGATATCTTCGAGCGCTCCTTTTCTTATGATTACTGAAAACTGAATTGGGAACAAGTGAACACATCATCCCAAAAGGGTTCTCAATGGAAACATGTAACTCTCAAGTAATCACTGACATGCTAAACAATTGTAAAGATAAAACCGTAACTTAAAAGAGACAATGGTGAAGGGAAACATTTAGCAATGTACGCATCAAGAAGCACAAATTAGTCAAACAAGCATAATATGCTCACGAGTGATTTCCCTTAAATAAAATAGTATATATAATATTCTGAAGGATGGCGTACCGCCCTACTAATACTATTGCCGACGGATGGCATACCGCCATACTATCATAATAAGCAGAAATGTAGTACCATTACCGACGGATGGCGTACCGCCCTACTATCAACATGAGCAAGAAATATAATACTATTGCCAACGGATGGCATACCGCCCTACTTGACTTAGCTAAGAGCCGTGGGGAAACACAGACACTCCTCGCAGGGAAATCTCACAATGCATATCACACACAATACATCGTACATACAAATTCAACATATACATCATACTCAAAGATACATGAGTAGTACATCAAATTACACGCAATCATGCACACAGATAGTAAAGTCTCATCATGTTCGCAGATAAAGAAAACTTAATGATTACAAGAAGGTTACAGAGTTCCCACCTGATATTGAAGGCAAACCACGCCTACCTCGAGATCCATAATTCACTGGTTCAATTTTTGAATCGATCGTTGTTAATAAAGATTAACTGTTAACCACACAAGCACTCTTAGGAATTAGTCAAAAGGCTCACACAAGGCTCGTAACATAATCTCATGCAATTCTCTAGTTATAAGCAAGATGAACTATCTAATGATTCTAAGCCCATCTATGGTTCTACACTTTCTCATTGTCTATATTTAACATATTTAAAGGTTTACTTATTCAATTAGAATGGTTTTATAGTCCATTAGATATGTCTTATGAACATCTACAACTTGTAGAAGGAACCAAAGGTTAATTCCGACAATAAGGTCCAATATATCAAAATAAGAAAACTATGCCTAAGCCCAAGTCCACTAAAGAAGTCCATTAACATAAGGTCCAGGCCACGAGTCAACTAACGGTCAATAACGAGTCACATGGTCAATTAAAGGTAAACGTCCGGTCAAGGTCGGGTCTTGGTCAAGGTCAACTCGGTCAAACTAGACAAAGTCTGGTCAACGAGGTTAACTCGGTCTACTAACCGAGTCGGGCGAGTCACTACCGAGTTCAATAGATTCAACTCCATCGGACATAACCAAAAGCAGTTGTCGGTTTAACCGACTAAGATGACTAATAGGCTTAAACACAAGGCCTGAGCCATAAGCTCATGCCACAAACCAATGCACAATCAAACACAAATACAAACACACAAACTCAACAACATTCTAACTAAACTCAGTTCTCTAAGTTACAAACTAACTTCCATCTCCAAAGTCTTGTTTTCATCAAACATTACACATTGATTCCCAACTCTAGATAACATATTCTTCACATCTATACATAACTTCATACTATGGGCATAACCCACTTGTCCTTGCATTTGTTCTCCATTTCAATCTCTTACACAAAATCCTACACTCATATCCATCCAGCAAGACTCTTTTATGTAACACCATTCACTTCTTATCAAATAACCTTGTATAGCATTCATAGACCAGTATCATCACCTGTAGTTCAGTTCCACACCATCAACTCCAACACTTCATTTATACTATTCTCAACTGCAAATTCAGCCTCAACACTCAAGCACCACCATTTATCAGTTCACCACACCTGCAACTTCAAATATAATTCTTAGTCTCCCTCTTGCATTTGATCTAACTACTTCTCATTCCAACCCTTCCACTGACACAACAACTTCAGCTCGGATTATTCACCATTAGAACACTACCAACACGAGCTCCTCAATAGCTTCAACCGCAACTCAAGTACAATCACCATTTCTATACATACATCTGTTCGTCATCATCAGCAGATTATACTTGTTCCAGCCTAACACAACCTGCGCCACCTGATCAGCTGAACTAAAACCAATCCTCTTTATAG
The DNA here is from genome assembly GCA_023531295.1 of Papaver armeniacum. Classification (NCBI taxonomy): domain Eukaryota; kingdom Viridiplantae; phylum Streptophyta; class Magnoliopsida; order Ranunculales; family Papaveraceae; genus Papaver; species Papaver armeniacum. The sequence goes on from JAJJWW010014167.1 coordinate 167,982, forward strand.
ATTCAAGCCAAGAACACGACCACAGAATTGTAAGCTTCTTTGAATCTCAATTCAAACATCTTTGCAACATCCTAATATACATCTAACTATTCAATCCAGTTAACACTTCACAATATCAACACCAGTGCAACTTGGCTCCATCTCTCGCACAATAATCACCATCTCCGAAGTTCTGTAGCTCAAACCACAACAACAACAACAACATAAACTCAATTCCATCTTCATATGTATTCCAAATTCAATCCTCAGACTACAACCCAATCATAACCCTTTTACATCAACATCATCCATATACATTCCATGACACCACTCTTAACCCAATCTCACAAACACCAATCATAATTCCACCTGCAATGCACTCATATCCTCACTCGATCCCGTATCTGCAGTCCACGATTATAAACCTCCACCAATTACGGCTCTCATTGGTCGCACCACCTGCATCACTCGAACAATGCACAACCTTAGCTCCTTTTGTAACCTCAACTTCAGCCGCAACACTTCATTCATCTAAAACCCACTACAGCTTCCTCACTATAGAATCCTCCATGTTCTCAACCACAATTACATCTCCTTTAATCAGCTGCACTGACCTTCATCTTCTTTTTGTTCACCAACAACTGATTAACAACAACACTATCCTTATCATCCTCTGGTCACAGAACTCTAACTCTGAATCACTAACAACATCCCTGTTTCGCCAATTCATCTTCCTTCCAATACTGCTTAATTGATTCCCAATTATGAACTCAAACCCTAATCTTAATCCTCAATTCACTCAAAACCCTAACATGTAAAACTAATTTCCTAAAGAAACTAAACTTAAACCTTATAGAACCATCTAGACTTCAATCAAACACAAACCCATCTATAATCTATCCAATCCTCAATTTTTTGAATTTTGGTTGAGCCTATAATCGGTAGTAAATGAAGGTATCCTGACTTCCGATTATACAGTGACTCTCTTTGCAAATATCCTACCATAATCGGTAGTCAAGGTGGTTCATATAACTACCGAATATAGAGTTGCCCCAAAATGTGATTTTGCCAAAATCATCTATTTTTTGAATTTTGGTTGAGCCTATAATCGGTAGTAGATGAGGTAAAATCCTGACTTCCTATTGTACAATGGCTCTCTTTGCAAATATTCAACCATATTCGGTAGTCAAAATAGTTTATATAACTACCGAATACAAATATCAAGTAGCCCCTAAGTATTTTTTAAATCCTAAACGAGACTTTACAAAAATCTTAAGTATTTTTTTTTTTTTTATTTTGATTGAGCCTATAATCGGTAGTATATGAATTTATACTACCGATTAATAGTAGCCCCAAATACGCATTTAGCACAAATTTATATCAATCGGTAGTATCTTTGTGTTACTTAACTGCCGATTTAATATTAACAATCAGACACAAAATAGCTTCCGATTACGAAAGGACATTAACGTATTCTTCTATCTTTTGGACATCCCTTAACCTTGGCTATGGGTTGGGAATAAAAAAGTCGTCCCTAGTTCTTTTGGGGTCTCCCTAAAAATGCCAGGCAGTTTTGTGCTCCCTGGGGCCATGTATTTGTTTCTGTTGGCATTCCACCTTACAAATCAGCCATTTGTAAAACCATCACCACTGTAATGTCATTCCCACATTAGAGTATGTAAGTGGGCATCACTCCGCATCAGGAAGGCAGCGAGTGTTAAAGTCTTAAAGATGTACAATTGTACATCGTTATAATGGCTATAGTTCTGAAACATACCCTGGATACAATGGGCCAGGCTTAGTGTGGTGGCTTTACTTGGAAATAATGCGTATGACCTTCCAAACTCCAAAGGATAAATGGAACATGTCACGACGTCAATTCCAACGTATAAGAATCCATGATGAAGATAATTAAACACAGCCAATTAACATGAGTGTTATCGTTATTTACCTTCAAATCTTGTATTCCCTCCGTTCCAATTTAGATGATGTTGTAGAGTTTTTCACGGAGATTAAGAAACATCAAAGAGAGTAATTTTTTTCCAAATCTGCTCATATTAATACCTTCCTAAAAATTTGAACATCCTAATTTTTTGTTTCTAGATTCTACTATAAATTATGAATCCTCATATAATTCCACTTGGGATAACCAAATATCCTAAGTTAATATAAAATAGATTTCAAATATTAAATTAGATTAATTATCTGTCACTGATAACAAGGGCAATGAATATTATGTTGTGATTCCAAAGCAGGGGTAAATCAGTGAGAATTTAGAGAAAATAGCTAAACTCTCATCCATTTTGGAACATACAAAAAATCTTAAAACATCACCTAAAGCGGAACGGAGGGAGTATAATGAATGAAGGAGATGTACTGAACCAACTACAATATTATTAGTTCTGACATATTCGATCCAAGAAAAAGTTTGCATTCCAGTATCCCATCCCAATTGATGCGTCTGAGTTCAGTGAAATTACTTTTCCTTGAAAGTTGCCCGTCTAGCTCAGTTGGTAGAGCGCAAGGCTCTTAACCTTGTGGTCGTGGGTTCGAGCCCCACGGTGGGCGTTGATTTTTTTCTGTCCCCCACAGGCCACTGCAGTGATGGTAGAATCTGTACTTGAGCTGTTTTTTTTTTTTTTTGGTTGGCCTTGTTTCTTTCTCAAGATTAAAAATTAAAACTATAAAAATGTGTCATCTTCCTTTCTCCATAAACAGGTTGCTAGCAGCTAGCATTCTATATCAACTACATTTTCGAGACTAAAACAACACCATTATATCCACCACACAAGAATTTATCATCTATAAGCTAACCTATTTAAGAACATCACAAAAAGGTACATTTCTGGTTAACGCCAAGTTCAAGGGATATTGCTAGTTACTGTGTACCCTATTTGCAAGTGACAGTATCTCGCACCTGAAAATGGTTGAAGTCCTGCTCTCTTTCACATAAATCAGCAGAGCAATCTATCCCAAAATTAGATGGAAAACATTGCAATGTTCACAAAGACTAACTAATCAACTTATACTGAAATTAGACTAATCTAACATCATATTCCCTCACAAATGATTAGAATGCTGAAAGGAACAACTAAAATCCAACTCAACATTGAGATCAGATTCAAATATTTTTTATATCAATTATATCAGAAATCTAAGGGTACAACAATTCATGCAAACAGAAAAAAAATGAATACCCACAACTGAGGTATCTCAATACAAAGAAATGAACACAATAAAAATGGAAGAAAATGGGAGTAGTGTCTAAAATTAAAGTACCTGACACAAAATGAGATACAAAAAACTCCAAAATCAAACGAATTAAGCCCTCTTTTTTCTAGCAATTGCCGGTCTTGTAGTGAGATTAACTGTTGATGATTTGGTAGTCAGCCCATTCAGAATACAGATTATTGCAAAAGCCATGAAAGGTGCATAAATATTCACAACCCTGGATGAACCCTTTTCTGATCTAATCAATTCCGACAAAATTGCAACCTGAATATATCAATGAATAATCAGCATTTATATATCTCGAATCGAGATTAAAAAATTATCTTAATTCAACAAATTTATAGATTTTGGGTAAGAAAATACCATGCCAGTAGCAGTGGAAATACCATAAATCAAGCAAGTCTTCTTAACCCATGATTTCTTGTTGACGATTCCATAGAGATTAGCAATACAGAGAGGCCATTGAAGAAGAAGTTCGATCCAAACAAGTCCAACGAAGAAATGGGGTTTGTCAGAAACCAAATAATCATTGTTTTCTTGCGCGTAACTTGATTTTAAATCGACAAGGACTTTGGGGAAGAATTCAATAGGTAAAATGGTTTGCCCATCAAATAATGGAGCTACAATTGAAATAAATAGAAAGTAAATGAAGAGTAATCCATTAGTTAGCTTCTGCAAAAACATCTTTTTCTAAAATCAAAGTCTCTCTCTCTAATCTCTTCGGTAGTATGGATATATTTGGGAGCTTTTCGTTAAAGCCCATAAAGTTTGACCATATCGTGCAGAGACATGATAGTGCTGTACCTTCCGGTATTATTCGAACTTGATGATTAGAGGTTAAGAGCAGGTCGGGACGTGTTGGGTGGACGGGCAAATGTACTCTCGTCCACTACGGAAAAAGAACCATTTTTTTGGGGACTACTCAAAAATGGAGGGGACTACTCTTCAATTTTTTGGGTGGATATTAGAAGTAATAATGAGTCACCCCGTATCTAAGTTTTTTTTTAATACAAAACTTACCCTTGGTAATTAAATTAGTTAGTGTAATGATTAATTAGTGTTAGTGTAATGATTAATTAGTGAGGTTTGATTAATAGTTGGGTGTTTTTAAAAGAATAATTTTTGAGAAGAAGGGGGTTTTGTTTTGTTTTGTTTTTTTGTTTTTAAGATGGTTGATTTCGAAATGAGGGTTTTGGATACTTAGGTATACTTCAAATTTAGTTAATGTTGCTTGAATTGGCAAAAACTTTCGAAAAAATGAAAAATTTATAAACTGATTTCGACCATGGAAATAAAGTTCGGCTACGACATCTGAAGAACAGGTAGCCGAACTCATCTTCAAGTGTAGTTCGGCTAATGGTTCGGAAGACACAGGTAGCTGAACTCAGCTTTAATGGAGTTTTTTGCTTTCAGAGAAAAGTTCGGCTAGGAAAAAAAAGTTGTGACGTAACCGAACTAAAAGTTCGACTGGGAAAAAGAAAATTCGACGTAACCGAACTCAATATATAGGTTTTCAGATAAAAGTTCGGTTAGGAGAAAAAAATTGCGACGTAACCGAACTAAAAGTTCGGCTGGGAATTTTTTTTTGCGAGGTAACCGAACTTTTCTCTGCAAGAAAAACTCCATTAAAGCTGAGTTCGGCTAGTTCGACAAACTGTTTCACATAATTCCTAGCCGAACTTCTCTCTGCAACTTCCATTTTCAACTCATTTTGATGATTACTACTCATTTTTTCAACGAAGTAATGGGTTTGTGGAATTTTTTTTGAATCGAGACGATGAAGCGGAAAGAAGAGAAGGAAATGAACCCTCTAATAGTAACGGATTTGTGAAAAATTAAAAGTAATGGATTTGTTATAATTTTGATTTTGATTTTGTTTTGTTAATGATTTAGATTAGGTTATGTGTATATATATATATATGTACATATATATATATATATACCATACGTGTCCTTGATAAACATTGGAGTCGATCTTGCTTTTCAAAATAATTAAAGCCTTAATTAGCTTCTTCACTGAATTAATCCAAAACAATCATCGCCATTAGCATTTAAATCTTCGGCGCTGTCTTCTGTCTTGACTTCATCTTCCTCCATAGATTTTGAGGAAGAGGGTTGAGAACTCATTTCTTCACTGTCTAAGATTCGCAAGATTTGTTTTTTGAAATCTTCCTTAGAAAGATTTCCATGCTGTTGTTTTAAGGCCAAAATATATGTAGAAAATTCCATAGGGAAATCAAGAGGAAATCGAAACCAATAATTGAGGTGCCACAAATTGAATAACAAAATTAGATGATTGCAAATGTGCAGCATTATACCTATCCCACCATTTGATAAATAATTGTCTGTCTAAATATGGGATATATTCCCAATCAGGATCATCATCTGTGGAAATTGAATAATTCCATCGTAAAATCCATGGGATTTCATATAAGATAAAGAACCAAGACATTAATCTTCTTTTATCATAAGAATGGATATTAGCCTTTATAAATTTTTCTAAGGCTTCTGATATATACCCAGGTAAAATATCTTTAGTAGGTCCCCACAGACCCAACCATGTCCGGAACCAATTGGGAAGGTCTTGAATTACCTTCAATTTAAAACCAATATACCAAGAATGGGAAAATCTTTGATTTTGAACACAGAAGGTATGTGTCCATGCCTTGATATAATCAGTATAATTATAGGACCTAGGCTTCAGATGAGGGTGGTTTATGAAGGTTTTAGATTCATGGGGATTCATTCCCCAGTCTCTATAGGAAAGAATTTTTAAAATCTCCAATTCGGAGAAGCCATGGATATTATTACTATCCAAAGAATTATGTTGGATGAGGTGAACTGTTTCGGAAGAATTGCTTCATAGAAATCTCGAGATTTACTATAATGTGGTAAAATATGATTCTGGAGGTACATATAAGCTATTTCTGCCGGATTTCTTTGAGTATGTTCTGTTTCAATAGCCAGAAAGGTAATGACATAGTCATTAAATAGGGAGATCTCTCCTCCTGATAAGAGGAATTTTTACCTTTATTGAGGCTTGCTTTAATTAAAACAGGATCATTCTTTTTACTAAAAGGATTATCCTTTTTGCTAGAGCTGGAAAATGCAGGGGCTTTTCCTCTGAATGGTTGAAATGCCATTTTTTCCCTGCAAAAATTCACGAGTTAAAAAATCAGGCAAAGAGTTAGTATCTCCTTTGATATATTCAATCTTAAAATCAAAAGCTGAAAGAATAGCTTGCCATCTTGCAAAGATTTGTCGAGATGCTAATTTTTAACATCCTTTACTAAAACTTCTTAGGCCGCTAAGTGATCTACCCGAATAAGAAATTCCGATTTAACAAATCACCTTCAAATTTAGTAACACAATGAATTATAGCGAGAATTTCTTTTTGATTGTTGAATAATTTTGTTGTCTTTGATTTCCACACACGGATGTATGTCGAACTAGTTGTTCTTTTCCATTAACTAGTTGTTTAAGAATTCCTCCATAACCAATATCGAGGCATCATTTCTACTATTTTATAAGTTGCAGATTAGCTATATTTAAGCATGGTAATTCTTTAGCCTTAGCTTTTATTTTTCTAACGGCGCTAGTATGTTCGCTGGTCCAATTAACATGATTTTTCCTTAGTCTAGAATATAATGGTTTACTATCTTTTGCTAGATCTGTTATGTAATTGAGACTTCCAAGGAACCGTTATAAAAAAAATTTATCCCTGATTTCATCTGGGAATTTATCAGCAAAGGCTATAGCCCGATCTATAGGTATAATAGTACCTTTATCAATATTATGTCCAAGAAACCTAACTTGGGTTTGAAATATTTTCATTTTCTTTGCAGATACTACCAATCCGGCCTGCTTCACTATTTTGAGGAAAATTAGTATATGTTTAAAATGTTGCTCAATAGTTTCGGAGTATATCGATACATCATCGATGTAAACAATTGTAAAGGTTTAATATGGATTAAATATATTATTCATGATATGCCGAAATTCTGATGGAGCATTCTTTAGCCCAAACGGCATTACATTCCATTCATAATGTCCGAACGGAGCGTAAATCTTTGTTTTTTGTATTTGTCTTTTTTAGCAATTTGAATTTGCCAATATCCGGATTTTAAATCAAATTTTGACAAGATGACATCATTATATAATCTATCCAAAAGGTCCTTTTTATTGGGGATGGGGTACCTAATCCACCTTAGAGCCTTATTCAATGGTTTATAATTTATCACTAATCTTGGAACTCCTCTTTCCAATTCTGCTGCCTTTTCAACATAAAAGGCCGGACAACTCCATGGAGAATAGCTTTTTCTAATTAGTCCTTTATTTAATAACTCTTGGATTTCAGACTTACATATTTCAAGTAACCTATTATTCATTTGGATTGGTCTAGCCTTAGTTGGAATCATTTTTTCTGAAAAATCTGGTTCATACGGTAACTCAATTATATGTTGCTTTCTTTCCAAAAACGCGTTAGGGATATCAACACAGACTTCTTTTATTAATGTATTGTTAACATCTTCTATTTGTTTTTGGAGTTTTGGACATTTTAATTTTTCTTCGATCCTTTTATACTGAATTTCTTCTTTTAAGAAGAATAAAAATTTCTCTTTTCGTTTAATCTTATCCTGAATATGATTAATAAATTTTTGCTTTAGTTCAGAAACAAATTCAAATGTAATTTTATGACCTTGAACAAAAGCTTTAATTAGGTATTCTTGATTTGTAATGGATATAGCATATTTAAAAATGGGGTTCCTAGGATACATGTTTGAGATAAAAATTTACCATAATAAATGGTGTTTCTAGACAAATACCATTATTACAAATTGCAAAGATCGATAACTTGTAATTAATTATCAGTTTATTCCCATCTGCAGTATTAAGAACTTGGGTAGTCTTACTAAAATATTTTGTTGGTATTAACCCTTCATTTAGGCAATTTAAATCTGCACCTGAATCTATAAGTGCCATGATCTGAATACTACATTCTTTTCCTATGATTAATGTAAATAAAGTATACCATTTTTGAACTACTACTTTATCAATTATATTAATACATTGTAAATTTTCTATTTCTTGGTTTGTGTTAGAAGATTCTGGTTTTTCTACATTCTTTTGTGTCGATACTGTTGCCTGATAGTTTTGTAGAATATCATCAAAGGAATTTTCTTCCTGTGAATCGTATTCTCCATCTATGGGCTTATGAAGTTCCAATAGTTGGATTCTCTGTTTGAGCCCTCGTAATTCATTCTTAACCTGATTAACTTCAGCCTGAAGTTCACTAATTGAGGGTTCTTTTTTAGAATTTCGATTTTCTACCCTTGCTAAAATTTCTTTAAAACTATAGGGTTGTAAATTCTTTTCGATTTTATTTACCCTTGGAGCACGTTTAGCCACTTCAATGTATCTTTCCAAGGCTGCACGTTTTGCATCAGGATCACTTATTTTATCTATTAATTCTAGAATAAAATTTTCCTCATTGGTAAGAACATTGATTTCTAAACCTGTTATTTGTTTATGCAAGCACTTCTTGCAGGAACAATTATCTTCACATTCATCATCCTCTAGCCCAGAAATAGTGTCTGAAGATTCATCAGACTCTTCTCCAGAAGATACTTCCTCAGATTCATCTGAATTATCAGACTCCATTAAGAGGACTTGACTTAATTATCGTTTAAGCCCTTCATCTATGTTCAATTCATTTATTTTTTGTTTTTTTCGACATTTATTTTGATAATGTCCGATCTTTCCACATTTGTAACAAACTGGAGGTTCTTTTTTATTATTATATTGTTGTGGTTTCTTCTTATTTTTCGGAAAGTTGGGCCTTTTATATTTTTGTGGGTACCTATTATACTTTGTTGTTCTTTTACCATGATATATACGAACATTTTTCTTTTTGGATTTTAAAGTTGGTGGAAAAGAATTATAGCCAAACTGATCACAGAAATCTCCTAATTCCTCTCCCTTAGTTATTTTGTTCTTCTGTAAATGCCTATGAAGCTTTATATCTGAACATAAAGCTAACCCTTCTGACATAATTTCAGAAGATAACTGCCCAAAGGTATATTTATTATAATCTATTCTTCCTTGGGTATTTTTAGCTTTAAGCCTGCTCCTAACTCTCTCAGCAAATAAGGGAGGCAATCCAGACACAAATTTTTCTTTCCAAAATTCAGAGTCTGAAGAACAATCTTCTCTGCTGAATAATTTGGAGAAGAAAGCATCTCTATACCACCTATAATGGGAGAGAGTGGGACATTTTAGGTTGATGAGTAATTCTCTAGATCTCTCCATTTGTTGGGAGTTCGTCCCTACAAAATGTAGAGCAATTGTATACAGTAATGTATTTACTGCATCTGCCTGATTTTGGACAAATCCATTTTCTAATTTTACTTGTCTAACTGCATTTTCTATACTCCATTTAGCCTGATCAGATAGATGGAAATCCCACCATCCTTTAAGCTGACCAGTAAATCCCGTAACTATGGCTTTAAAGATTTGATCATCGGGATTTTGAAAATTTATTCTAGAAGCAGAACTATACATGGTCATTTGCCTAATTATGTTTAAAATATGGTATTCAGTCATACCATCTATATTCCATTCTACTATAGATCTTCCATCAAAAGAAATCTGGTTCCAATTGTAATCTTCTTCAATTTGTAAATCTACAGTGTGGGTCTCGGGTAATAATTTCTTGTAGTAGGAAATGTAGCTCCATATTTTTTCCAAAAGATATTTTATTAAGGGTACTTGGTTCTGAAGTTTGAAATATTTCTTCCAATTTATCGACGTCAATATTATTGTATTGTTCTTGTTTAGATAAAACATTAACAGTTTGACATGTCTCTTTTGAAGTCTTAGGCACTTTAGGAGTGGATAGATTGAGGGACTCTAGTTTTCAACTAAAGCATCTACAAAACTATTATCAGGATTAGATAGTCTAAACACTTCTCGATTGATAACTGGGGCTGGCTTAAATAAAAGCCCCCCTTGTAACTCTTGATCCGACTTATCCTCTGCTGGTTTCGTATCACTAGTAGTTGCCACTTGCTTTTTAGTATTTAACATGGACTCTATTCTGGTTGTCTGTTTACCTAATGATTGCAAACATAAATTTGTATAATTTCCTAAATGTATTAGCTGGCCAATATCCTTTTGAGTTGCTGCTGAATTAGTTTCTCTTGATTCTGCTTTATACGGAGATGCTATAGCCCCTTTAAATGTCAGGACTGTCTCCGGAGGATGTATACTCTGAATGGGTTTTCCTTCCCTCGTTTCATATGTATGGAATGGAGTTTCTAATGCATTAAGAGATTTCTTATAATCTTCTAAACCATAATTATTGATTAAATCATCTAACGAATCAAAAAATGGTTTTTTAACCTGACTATGAATTAAGTATAAACCATAGGTCTTATATAATTTTGTCTTTCGACGAAGGGAGAATTTTGAAATAAACCAAGCTCTTTTATCTATATTTTTCGAGCTATGATATTCTTTTCTTAATTCATCTATATTATCTAGAGGTTGTTGAATTACATTTATCTCGAAATTCAGATCTGAAAATGTTGGTTCGGGTTGTTCAGGGATGTTTCTATTACTTGATTTTGGTGTATCAACTCTGTAATAAGGTTTGTTAACCCGGTGGGAGTCTGTTTAACTCCCTCTATTGTAATATCATGTGAATCATTTATAAAGTTATTTATTGGATCTATATAAGAAGATAAGGACACAGAAGGTCTTGGTGTACTCCCTTTACCATCCATAAATTTAATCCTTGTTTTTCTAGAATATGTAAATTGTATTTCTACATCTCCATCCTCATATTCAATAATTTGTTGAAGGTTTTGGTTTTGGCAGGGTTTTGTGGGTACTTCAACTTGCAAAGTCCACTTTTCTGGAAGAGTAACCTGATCCCATCTAATTGTTCTAGGTATCACAGTATGAGCTTTGCCTATGTTTGTATGAAAAAGGGTTGTTTGTCCCTTAGTATCATAAGTTTGGGCATTTGGACATAAGGTGTTCATTACCTTATAATATATTCTATAGACAATTTGCTAAATTTTGAGATCACGTGACCATATCAAACCCCCGAGTTCTAACATTTAAAG
>JAJJWW010014168.1:0-14412 GCA_023531295.1 Papaver armeniacum
GGACTAGGTACGGGGTTTTTCTACTCATGTTTCCTCGTTAAATTTTTTTTGGTGTCTGTGTTATTTATTTTTGATGCGTGTCGTAACCACAACAAATTAATTAATACTTTACTACCTAATTAACAAGTAATATAGGGTAGTCAAGGTCGATCCCACGAGGAGCACGAGATTCTAGCGTTGTAAAAATTGTCACGAAAGGGGGTGTAAAAAAGCAAAGAAAATAAACAAAGCAATTAAAAGATAAAGTTGAAAGCAATAAGAGAGACAAGATCAAGGAATCCTTCTTCGTTATTTAAACAATGATTAAAGTTATGTTCTCTTCTACTTGTTATTAGTCACGATTATCACCAACCGTAGGTAAAGCACTAGATCTTGCTAAACCCCTAAATCCCTTTGTATCACTGGATACGGAAGTTCCCGACTACCGGATTCTATTTACCAAACCACCTAGTAGTAGATCACTTAGATGTAATTTAAATAAACGCATTAAGATTTATGAACTTGTACAGTCAATATTAGTAGTTGGACTCTAGATCAAGGTCTACTTTCTAACGTTGTTTTCTACACACAATTGCTCCACGGAATCCCTCCGCAAGGTCTCGTGTTTGCTACTTATGTAAAAAGTCAAGAAACGATTACTTATCTCCTAACTTTCGCTAGCTTTAGATTAAACCGACAAATCAATTTAGTTCACACCCAAACAATCTATCAATCAATCATGAATGTCATTAAGATCATTCCTATTAGTAAAACAAACGATAACCATGTGAAAAACTTCAAGAAAAATTGAAAACAAAAACTCAAATCATATTAAGAACTAGGAATTTATCCTCAATCAATAAAATTAGCTACTCATGTTAAAGAGTTCACACAAAGAATAAGAAAAGAAAAGAATTGTTGTGTGTGTAGAGATATGTGTAGAAGTTGTAGAAAACTTCTCTATTTATAGGCTTCAATATTCTCCAAATCTTCCAAGGAATAGAATCCTTTTTCTTTTGCAATTCAATTTCCAAATCCAAGCTTTTCTCAACTCTTCCACCTTCTCTTTCCAAGTTTGAGTCCAATTCTCCATCCAATTCCTAGCCCAAGTCTTCACACCCATGAGAGAAATCCATAGAAAATTCTGGAATTTTTTGCTCGCCGGAAAACTAGTATTGTGGCGGAATTTGGCCGAACCCGTCACCGCCGCCACCGAAAATTTCTCCGTCCCATTGGAATATCCGCCCGGAATATTCCGTCGATCCACTGCTAGGGACTAACGGGTCAAGCAGATCAACCAAATCCGATCAACCGTTAGTCATTGAGGTCATGGGAGGTATCTCGATCCACTTTGAGTCGCTTTCAATCGCCTTCTTACTCACTAATCGGGTCGAGATCATTGAGTCGTTGATCCATCCGAGTTAGTGATCCATCTCGAGTCACCTTGGCCAGGCCATTGCACTAGCGACTTTGCTTCTGCACCATGATTGTGCTTCCACCATGTTGGCCCTATGTACCATTGTGCACAACCCGGATGGCCGTATCCTTCCCCGTTTCTTCATTTGATCCATTGCTGACATCCCCATCAAAACCTGTTTTGCACCGCCATTAGTTCTCGTTCTTACGGCTCCAATCCTTAATTCAATCACCTTCCGGTGTCTACATCTGCAGCTCAAACTTCAGTTCAAGCACAACTTTTCTAACCCTTTGCCAACCCCCGTAATATCCAGCTCATATGTAACCACCAACCATACCCATTACTTCTCAATCTCCATTCCATCATAACAGCAGCTGCAACTGCCACTGCATTTTCACCTGCAATATCTAGCTACCCTGCAATCATTCATACACAGATTCTTGGTAACAATTCCAACAACTCCGCAAAGCGAAATTTACTTCTTTGCCACATTCTTTCCGGCCATGATGGCTTCAGCTGCATTTTAACACCAATAAAACCACCACTTCAATCTCTTGCATCCATTTCGGACCTACTATCACCTCCATCACAAAATCGCGCTCAACACGGCTCTGCAAGCCCAAGCACGATTCCATACACCACACTTAGCCTCGGGCGTCACATGCCCTCGGACACCGCGCCACATCCGCTCTCCCCAATGCGGCCGCACTCCATTCCATGCTCTCCATCTGGTTCAACCACAGTGAAGCTGCGAGCACTAGCAACCCTGCAAATACAATTCCGGCCCTAGCAAAAACAAAGATTACTGTTTGTGCATCACCACCGAGCCATTCCTTGCTTGCCTGAATTGCTCCTCTTACTACCTAATCGACCACGGTGCCTTCTGACTCAAAACCTTTATACCCCATTTGCAATTGCAACCAACACCATCATCTTCTGCAACTTCCCCGATTCCACAATACATCTCTTCATCGAGCTTGAGACACCTACATAATCACCATCGCAACTCAATTCTTCGAAATTTATGACAAGCCTTTTTAGCATGACTCCATCCCCCTTCAATTCCTCAGCTCATCTTCTGCTTTTCTCAATTTCTCGATCGACATTAACAATTCGAATCAAACCCTCGATTTACAGCGCCACCAAACCCTTCTTCCATCTACTGAGTTTCGACGGCAACAGCTTCTATTTCATCGATCTCTTCTCAGTGATTATCAACAGCACCAACTCAATCCCGAACCCTAGATTGAACCACCACAATCGAACCCATCTTGTTCTCCACTTTCAATTCATCAGCTCAATCTCGACATCTTCAAACCTTCTTGTAATGATTCAATCTCTCGTTCTTCTTCGATTTCATCACCATGAGTCTGCCAATCATTATCGCTATGTCTCGATCTCATTTATCAACCAACAAACCCTACTAATTTCTCTCCAATCTCTCTCGATTCCGATGACCCACCTGCCTTAACTTCTATCTCTTTCGGATGGAAATAATGATACGAATGAGAAAGAGGTCTCTCGGGAGATTTAGGTGGGGTTAAATGGGCGGATTCGGGCATGGATCCCAGTGCAGTGTGGGTCATGGGTTTAGGGTGTGGGTGGATTCGGACACCCACCATAAGTACACCCCAATTGTGCTATTCTCACTCCTTCTTTTTGGATAAGGGACACCTCTTTGACCTCCCTTAACCTTGGGCTGGGCTCCATATAGTATTCCTCCTTGGTGAAATGACAATTTTACCCTTTTGCTAAAATATGGTGATTTCTTCTCCTTTTCCTCCGTGTGACTCCATAGTAGCTACAAAACTCAAAACAAGCGTAAAATACGTAATTTACAAGAAAAATAGCAAAAGAAAGCATAAACTACTATATAGTAAATACGGTGTATTCTACACCTATCAAATTCCCCCACACTTAGACTTTGCTAGTCCTCGAGCAAATCGAACAAAAACTCACAACTTAAAAGCGTTCCAGCGTCCTAAGCATCCAAAGAGTTATGAGGACATAGAGTTTCGCATGCTAGTAATAAGAAGTTAGAAATACCAAAGAACATATTCTCATTCTTAAATGTTGAGTGAGAAATAACCACACCATAATGAGAGAATGCGTGTTTGAGAAACGATCGATAAGCATTTCGCCTCGATCACCAAAAAAGGATTTTATGATAATTGCACTCAAAAAGACGGGCTTTTTTTATGGTTCTCACATGTGTGCAGTAGGAATGAAGAGAAATCTGCGAACACGTTGAATGGTGGGAAGGACAACTTTAAATATTTTAAAAACCCACATCTTTTAATATTTTGAAAACCATTTTTCCGACGATCTCTGCAGAAAGGAAATCAACCACTATTATCGAGGATGAGATTACTTACTCACCTTCACATCCGATCGCCAATTATGATAACACCACTCTCACGGCATCTAATAGAAACGTCTTCCGCTCCCTCGCCTTGATCTTCATCGTCTTCGTCTTCGGTTTCAACTATTAATGATAAACACTTGATCTTCGTAATTCCTTGACAATTTGTAACTCTTTTTCCTTAAAACCTTGTCGCTTGAAACTTCCTTATAAATTTTCCTTCCCCACGGCTTATTAAATAAAAACAAAACAAATATTTCTCTTTTTTTTTTTTTTTTTTTTTTTTTTTTTTTTTTTTTTTTTTGAAACAAGAGAAATAAAATACAAAAATAAACCATGGCCGTGGGAGAAGTATTTTACCGCTTGATTCTTCACAACTTGTATCTTCTTGAAATCATAAACTTCAAAAATTCTCACCTTTTAATTTTCTTCGCTTTTATGAATAAGTCTTCATACTTGAATATAAAATTACCTCATTGTATTGTAAGTCCTCAACATATATGTGAATCCGCTCTTTGTATGTTGCTTTACTTGTATTTGAAATTTGCTCTTTTTCTCGTTCCGTTGCTTGTAAACCTTAAACTTTTCCAACTTTCCTTGTAGATTTTGATGTCGCTCCTTGTTGATGATGAATGTGTTTCTATGGATCCGTTGTTGTCGAGAGAGAGAATGGTGCTAACTGCAAATCGAACTACAAGAAGGTGGCTTTCATGTATAGACGTCACCCTCATGATTGACAAAATTAGCACTCAAGATATCAAGAGTAGTGCTTCTATTGGTGGGAGGTTGGGTAGCTCACCATTCTACCCGGAATTAACGTATGGTGACACACACTCAAAAGAAGCTCTTTTAGTAGATGGAAAATTTCTAGTCGGTGCCTCACATGATATGAATACGGGTAGTCTCCACTAATGATTGATCAGCAACTCTAATAACGCATTTCTCTCGCACCAAATTCGCATCACAGGCATGATTAAATCCATTATTTAACACTCTAACAAACAAGAAACCGAATGTAGTTCTCTAACATTTCCAAGTTCAATTATGTCGGTCAAAATCTCTATGTAAACATACCTAGAAGTATGCTAGGGACTCTAAAAATCTCTAAAAGTTGAAGGTTTTTATGTAAAACTTTTTTTCTTTCAAAATTTTTTTAATTTTTTGTAATTTTTTTAAAATACATGCTTAACCACTCCCCCACACTTAAACCTTACATTGTCCTCAATGTAATTGAATCCTCCTAGTAAAGTCAAGGTGGGAAATTTTAACATGATAAGAAACAAGAAAAACAAATAACAAAAGCAAAAGCAAAAGAAATACAAAACCTATGGGTTGCCTCCCATTAAGCGCTTGTTTTAAAGTCGACGGCCCGACTTGGCTCTTGCAAGATTCATTCTCCATATACTAACAATCGGAAAATTTGAGGATCCACCCATAATACCTGTTTTGCAAACAATAACTCCATACAAATATTAGCACAAGAAAACAATAGTGAAATTATCGCTCGATAGAAATTTCCCCCACACTTATTCTCGTCCACACTAGGAAGTGTATAAAGAACATAGAATTTGGGAATTTCCATGTATTCCTCTTGGCAAACCTGCATAGTGTTAGCATCAAGTGTTTCAATGGTGGATATCTAGAAACAAAATCATCCAAAAATACTTTGAAGCACATACATTCAAACCAATAAGAGGTAAAGGAGAAGAATCAATATGCAAAGGGTTAGACAAACCTTGCACAATCTCTTGTATTATAGAATCCTCTTCATCCTTAAAAATTCAAGTGAATTACTTACCTCTTTGTATATCGTGGTCCTCTATTAAACCTTGCAACCATTCTTCGTCGTTTTCTACCTTAACCAAAGTCTTGGCATCATTAAAATCATTGGCAAGTTCAATTGGGTCTTCCACAAAATCAATAAATGTGGTTTCATCCTCTAGCATCATCTCTTCAACATTCTCATCATCGGAATCGGGCCATTCTTCCCTCATATAATCTTCCTCGGTATAAATTGTAAGATCTTCTTGTGAGGGTGTTACTTCGTTTACAACAATAGGTAAGTGATATCCAAACTCCTCCTTTTGAATAGGTGAAGGATCTTTATTATGATCCGGAGTTGGAATAACTTCCTCATGTTTGCAACGCTCATACACTTCCAGGACTCCCATCTTTCCCTAAGAAATTTTTTCCAAGCAATAAATGCATCTTCCTCAAGCTCTACCTTTTGAATAGGTGTTTGATCATTATTAAGATCAAGGCTCGAGAAGCTACACTAGCGCCTTTCAAAAGTTTCCAAAGGTTAGTTAATTTGTTCGTATATTTTCTCCGAATTCCTTTGAATTTCTCGATGTGATTCTTGAAACTTTTGTTGAAGATCCCCAATCATGGCGAGACATCTTATCGCAAAACTAGAGAATTTCTTGATCATAAACAAAACTATCCTCCCATCCTTGTGATTGTCCACTTACATACCCGTCATGTAAGGTTGTTGATATGTGAGAATATCCATAAGGTTCTGAGGAATTTGATCATAGCCAAAAGATTGGTTTTGATTGTATCCTAAGGATGGTTGGAAGTTGTCATAATGTTGAGGTTGAAAACCGTATTGATTGTTGTAATATGCTTGCTATTGTCCACCATACATGGAAAACCGATACCGAAATAAGATTCAAAAACTAAGTTAGATACGGTATAGAATCTAACAAAGCAAGAATAAACCAAAAAGAAAAATAAAAACAACTAAAATCATCCGTTGCTCCTGGCATCTTGCGCCACAAAATTTGATGCGTACAATCGTAACCACAACAAATTAATTAATACTTTACTACCTAATTAACAAGTAATATAGGGTAGTCAAGATCGATCCCACGAGGAGCACGAGATTCTAGTTGTAAAATTTGTCACAAAAGGGGGTGTAAAAAGCAAAAGAAAATAAACAAAGCAATTAAAAGATAAAGTTGAAAGCAATAAGAGAGATAAGATCAAGGAATCCTTCTTCGTTGCAAAACAATGATTAAAGTTATGTTCTTTTCTACTTGTTATTAGTCACAGATTATCACCAACCGTAGTAAAGCAGCTAGATCAGTGCTAAACCCTAAATCCCTTGTATCACCGGGATACGGAAGTTCTCGACTTCTGGATTCTATTTTACCAAACCACCTAGTAGTAGATACTAGATGTAATTTAAATAAACGCATTAAGATTTATGAACTTATTAGGTCAATATTAGTAGTTGGACTCTAGATCAAGGTCTACTTGCTAACGTTGTTTTCACACACAATTGCTCCACGGAATCCCTCCGCAAGGTCTCGTGTTTGCTACTAATGTGGTAAAAAGTCAAGAAACGATTACTTATCTCCTAACTTTATTTAGCTTTAGATTAAACCAGGCAAATCAATTTAGTTGGCCACCCAAACAATCTATCAATCAATCATGAATGTCATTAAGATCATTCCTATTAGTAAAAACAAACGATAATCATGTGAAAAACTTCAAGAAAGAATTGAAAACAAAAACTCAAATCATATTAAGAACTAGGAATTTATCCTCAATCAATAAAATTAGCTACTCATGTTAAAGAGTTCACACAAAGAATAAGAAAAGAAAAGAATTGTTGTGTGTGTAGAGATATGTGTAGAAGTTGTAGAAAACTTCTCTATTTATAGGCTTCAATATTCTCCAAATCTTCCAAGGAATAGAATCCTTTTCTTTTTGCAATTCAATTTCCAAATCCAAGCTTTTCTCAACTCTTCCACCTTCTCTTTCCAAGTTTGAGTCCAATTCTCCATCCAATTCCTAGCCCAAGTCTTCACACCCATGAGAGAAACTATTAAAATTCGGGAATTTTTTTGCTCGTTTGAGCCGGTATTGTGGCGGAATTTGGTTTAATCCGTCACCGCCGCCACTTCGAAAATTTCTCCGTCGGTGGAATATCCGACGGAATATTCCCGTCATCCACTGCTAGGACTAACGGCCAAACGGGTCAACCGTCGGTCAACCGTTAGTCAGCGAGGTCAAGGGAGGTATCTCAGTCGGCTTTGAGTCGCCTTTGAATCGCCTTCTTACTGGCTAATCGGGTCGATCATTGAGTCGGTGATCCATCCGAGTTAGTGATCCATCTCGAGTCACCTTGGCCAGAAGCCGTTGCACTAGCGACTTTGCCGCTTTGCACCATGATTGTGCTTCACCATGTTGGCCCTATGTACCATTGTGCACAACCCCGATGGTCAGTATCCTTCCTCGCTTCTTCATTTGATCCATTGCAACATCCCCATCAAAACCTGTTTTGCACCGCCATTAGTTCTCGATTCTTACGGCCCAATCCTTAATTCAATCACCTTCAGTGTCTACATCTGCAGCTCAAACTTCAGTTCAAGCACACAACTTTTCTAACCACTGCAACCCTGTAATATCCAGCTCATATGTAACCACCAACCATACCCATTACTTCTCAATCTCCATTCCATCATAATAAAGAGTGCAAATCGCCACCGCATTTCCACTGCAATATCTAGCTACCGCAATCATTCATACTGGTATTCTTGACCGCAATTCCAACAACTGCAAAACAGCTTACTTCCTTGCCACATTCTTCCAAACTATGATGGCTTCAAATGCATTCAACACCAAAGAAAACCACCACTTCAATCTCTTGCATCCAAATTTGGACCTACTATCACCTCCATCACAAAATCGCACTCAACACGGCCCGCAAGCCTAAGCACGATTCCATACACCACACTTAGCCTCGGCGTCACATGCCCTCGACTCCGCCACATCTGCTTTCTCCCCCGTGCAGCCGCACTCATTCCATGCTCTCCATCCGGTTCAACCACGGTTGAAGCTGCGAGCACTAGCAACCCCCGCAAATACAATTCCACTCCCCTAGCAAAACATCATTACCGCAGTGCATCATGACACTGAGCCATTCCTTGCTTCGTCGAATCGCTCCTCTTACTTACCGTAATCCCGACCACCAAAGTGCCTTCCACGGCTCAAAACCTTATACCCCATTTGCAATTGCAACCAACACCATCATCTTCCTCGCAACTTCCCCTTTCGGTTCACAACAAATCGACATCTCTTCATCGAGCTTGAGACACCACATAATCACCACGCAACTCAATTCTTCTCGAAATTTATGACAAAGACACATAGCAGCTCCATCCCCCTTCAATTCCTCGGCTCATCTTTCGCTTTTTCTCAATTTCTCGATCGACATTAACAATTCGAATCAAACCCTCGATTTACAGCGCCACCAAACCCTTCTTCCATCTACTGAGTTTCGACGGCAACAGCTTCTATTTCATCGATCTCTTCTCAGTGATTATCAACACCAACTCAATCCCGAACCCTAGATTGAACCACCACAATCGAACCCATCTTGTTCTCCACTTTCAATTCATCATTTCAATCTCGACATCTTCAAACCTTCTTGTAAATATCATTCAATCTCTCGTTCTTCTCTGATTTCATCACCATGAGCTCGTCAATCATTATCGCTATGTCTCGATCTCAATTTATCAACCAACAAACCCTACTAATTTCTCTCCAATCTCTCTCGATTTCTGACAGCCACTGTCTTAACTTCTATCTCTTTCAGATGGAAATAATGATACGAATGAGAAAGAGGTCTCTCTCGAGATTTAGGTCTGGGTTAAATGGGGCGGATTCGGGCATGGATCCGGGTACGGGTGTGGGTCTATGGGTTTAGGGTGTGGGTGGATTCAGACACCCACCATAAGTACACCCCAATTGTGCTATTCTCACTCCCTTCTTTTGGATAAGGGACACCTCTTTGACCTCCCCTTAACCTTGGCTGGGCTCCATATAGTATTCCTCCTTGGTGAAATGACAATTTTACCCTTTGCTAAAATATGGTGATTTCTTCTCCTTTTCCTCCGTGTGACTCCATAGTAGCTACAAAACTCAAAACAAGCGTAAAATACGTAATTTACAAGAAAAATAGCAAAGAAAGCATAAACTACTATATAGTAAATACGGTGTATTCTACACCTATCAATTTTACGCATTATATTTTGTTATATAATTGAAACATCACAGGTTGTGCGTTAATCAATCATAGCAGATATATCCGATCTAGTTTGTTGGATACGACTTGATTGATTCTTGGATATTAGTCTTTGGTACTATCCGAGTTATCTCTTTATGATTAGGTTCACAGATTCGGTTCTGTAATCGTTCTAATCGCAAGATATAGAGATATAACTCTAAGATATTATTCCTTGATTGAGTTTAACTCTCGGAGTTGTATAGAGTTTGTCCATACAGATTGCCTAAGAAAAAGTGTATTTTGGTACTCTCGCGTTTTCATTAAGCATCACAACGTCAAATGCTAGAGAGTATTATAGAGCATTAAAACTTCATAAAAGGTAAATTTATTTGTGTGGAAATGTTTGCAAAATGTTACACATACTAAACAAAGTATGAGTTTTGTGATGCACTAAGAGGATAGAAAATTTCTTTTGTGAAATTAACAATGATTCAATCTCTTATTTCTTTTTTGAATCCTCATATGACAGATTTCTAGGTGGTGCCTCCAATGACAAGTTCATGATCTTTTTCAACTGTTAGAGCATTGCTCGGTCGAACTCGCATGCGTTGCTATCTCAAGCATGTTTGTCAATATTAGTGATCAAAACTATATGTTTTGATTTCTAGTTTACTTATGACTAAGTCTTGGTCTAGGATAGTTAAGTGTAGTTGAGCTCCAGACTCCATGGCGATCATCTTACGAAGACGAAGAACTGCTCGAGGAACAAGTGGAACTTCATCCGACTAAAAGGTATGTGGAGATTTGATAAGTGCTTAATTCTTACATATTTATTACTCAAATTTATATTTATTAGTTCCTTATTTTTGTACATACTAATAATTTTATTTGATTTTCTGTAATTTAATAAATAAAGCTCTACAAGACTAAAATACGGTACTTTGCCGTAAAATGGATGAAAATTCAAATGCCTCGGGTGAGCGGTTGGAATTGGAGTTAATTCTCAAAATAGCAGTATATCTTTTGGGGTCCACTAGTGTCGACATCATATAATGGGAATAATTTGCATATTTGGAAAATATAAGTTGTCTTGACTACAAGATTTGGAGGATTAATATAATATCTTTCATCTATGGAAAGAAAAATGAGGCAATCATTTATTGGAGGAAGAAAATAAAATCATTAGTTGGAAACCAATATATTACCCATATTTTGTATTCCATTTATTTAGTAAATATAATACTAATTAAATGTGAAGATTGTGGAAAGATTTCAGAGACTTGGGTATAAAAAGGGGTCAAAGACACATGAAGAGGGGGGATTTTTCTAGTCTAGTGGAGCAAATAGTTTTAGTTTATTTATTTTCTTTTTATTTTCCTTTGTAATAAAATAATCTCTTCACTAGGGATGCGGGTGAAGCCCTATGATGTGTATTAAGAGAGTTCTAACTCATTTTCAATAATAATTCTTCTTTGTCCTATTTTCTTGCTTGGTAATGATAATAATTCTTTTCATATGTCCTTTTGCTTCAATCAAAGGTTTTATGTTCTTATTTTAGAGATCAGCACCTTTAAGTGGAATGAATTATTAGTATTTTGAGAAATTTAATTGAGCCTAACGTTATATCATCCGAGGCGTATATATTGGTCCTAAATCGTCTCGAGCAATTTTGTGAAGAATTTTAAAGAGAATTGGTTGAATAATCTAGTATACATAATAGTGGTTAAATTCTAAGCCTTGGTTTTTTTTTTCTTATCTTCTTATTTTATCACATTTTCTTATTATTGATCTCTTAATTATTCTTTTTAGCATTTTGTTTTAATTAAAAATTAAAAGTAACAATAGTTAGTCCCAGTGGAACGACCCATGCTTGCATACTATCCAATCGATAGCATGTGCACTTGTGATGACAATTAAAATCCCATCAAGTTTTTGGCGCCGCTGCCGGGGACTGATAATTGTTATTTTTACTTTTCAATTAAATTTGTAAATATTAGGATAGTCTAGAATTTTATTTTTCTTGTATTTATTATTTTATTTCTATATTTTACTTGGGTATCTCTCTATCTTTGGTGATCGTGGATAACTTGGCATAAAAGTGGAAAATAAATTTTTTTGCCAAAAAGGTAAGTAAGATAACCCAAGATTTTATTTTTATTTGTTAGATATTCATTTATTCTTGTAAATATTCAGATTAGGAAAAAATCTTATTCTCCAGATTTTGTTTTATTGTACATATAATTAGATTAGGATTTTATTATATTTATATTAAAAAAAAAAAAAACGTTGTGCACACCAATTGCATCAGGGACAACCGATTTTAGGAAAACCGCGTGGAAAAGTACGTTATTTGAACCTGCCTTGGGCCTTATGGGAGTTACCGGTAGAAATTCCACAAACCTTAGCCCAAGATCGTTGACCGAGTCTTTGACTGTAGGTATATTTTGCTTAAGGTAACTTGAGTCTACCAATTTTAGTCGACCTTGCATTTGCACGTGCAACCAAAGAAAAAAAAATGTCTAGCTGGTATTATAAAGACCAATATAATGATTATCCGACTGAGTATCTTAATGGAAAATATCCGTTCTTTGACCATAGTGTGGATAGTACTTGGGACCACTACTGATCTTCTCAAGGTTATGGTTCTTACCATGGTGATCCCAACTACTATTCGCACGCCCACCAGTCATATGAACGGGTAAGTGAGCAATATTATAATGACCAAAATGTAAGTTCCCCGTCTTAGTAGAATTTAATGAAACAATTGCAACAAAATAATTCTTATGATCCTAGTCTTTCTTTAGAAAATTCACTCAAGCAGTTGACTGAAAATTTAAATAGGAATGACATACTAAGGGAACAATTTTATGAAGAGTCACTGTGCATGACTTAGATACAAAGGAAAGAATTGCATCTTTAAGTATTGCTTTTAAATGAACTTAATTTCAAATTAGATAAGGTTCAACCATGTTCATATTGTGATGATGATGAGGACAGTCTTGATGAATATTATGAAAAATGTAGTCATGATAACGTGGAAATTATTACACCAATTGAGCCTTACGATGATCATGGTCACTACACCAAATTCCCGGAATCGTAACAGGCATTAAGTAACGGCCATGGGCCGTTACAAATTTCCCGTTACAAATGGCCGTTATAAACATTAAGTAACAGGTCGAAGCCGTTACTAAATTTTAAAAAATTAAATGAGAGCCAAGCCGTTCATGAATTTTTTTATAGGCGTGCCACTCACACGCTTGGTCACACCTGGGCCGTAACACTTAGAGTTTTTGCGTGTGCCACTCACACGCGTACTGTTGTTTTTCCACCCAAGATGAATAACACTAGAGGATATTTCATCCCATGCGTGTGCCATTCACATGGGTGCCATTGCTTTTCTTCCCATGCCTTGGTGAAATCGATAAATCGATTTATCATTTTATCTCTTCTGCTCTGCGCCTCTCTTCTTCCTCTCACTGTAAAACCATATCTCTTCTCTTCTTCCCCGAAGATTCACATCTATTAATCGAGATTAGATTTCGATTTCATAATCTATGTAAGTCTTTCATAATCTATTTTAGGGTTTCTGTTTTTCTGATTTTAGGCTTCCGTTTGTTAATCAGATTCTAGGGTTTGTTGTCGAGTTTGTTAATCAAACTTTAAGGTTTCATCATCTGATTTCAGATTCTAGAGTTTCTAATCGAGCTTGAGACACCACATAATCACCACTGCAACTCAATTCTTCTGAAATTTATGACAGCACACATAGCAGCTCCATCCCCCTTCAATTCCTCACCATCTTCTCGCTTTTCTCAATTTCTCATCGACATTAACAATTCGAATCAAACCTCGATTTACAATATACCACCAAACCCTTCTTCCATCTACTGAGTTTCGACGGCAACAGCTTCTATTTCATCGATCTCTTCTCAGTGATTATCAACAACACCAACTCAATCCCGAACCCTAGATTGAACCACCACAATCGAACCCATCTTGTTCTCCACTTTCAATTCATCACCAATCTCGACATCTTCAAACCTTCTTGTAACAGATTCAATCTCTCGTTCTTCTCTGATTTCATCACCATGAGCTCGTCAATCATTATCGCTATGTCTCGATCTCAATTTATCAACCAACAAACCCTACTAATTTCTCTCCAATCTCTCTCGATTTCTCGATACCACACTGCCTTAACTTCTATCTCTTTCAGATGGAAATAATGATACGAATGAGAAAGAGGTCTCTCTCGAGATTTAGGTCTGGGTTAAATGGGGCGGATTCGGGCATGGATCCGGGTACGGGTGTGGGTCTATGGGTTTAGGGTGTGGGTGGATTCAGACACCCACCATAAGTACACCCCAATTGTGCTTTATTCTCACTCCCTTCTTTTGGATAAGGGACACCTCTTTGACCTCCCCTTAACCTTGGCTGGGCTCCATATAGTATTCCCTCCTTGGTGAAATGACAATTTACCCTTTTGCTAAAATATGGTGATTTCTTCTCCTTTTCCTCCGTGTGACTCCATAGTAGCTATAAAACTCAAAACAAGCGTAAAATACGTAATTTACAAGAAAAATAGCAAAGAAAGCATAAACTACTATATAGTAAATACGGTGTATTCTACACCTATCA